>JAEIIL010025298.1:0-35312 GCA_018905715.1 Drosophila lini | reverse complement strand
AAAATATGTACCTATATATTTTTCAACTCTAAAAGGAATGACAATGATAGAGTAATAATAATCACAAATATAAATTTCACACATATGCAAAGGTATTTTAGAATAAATCTTTACTGTACAATGTATGTTTAGTTGCACAAAGATAAGCTTCAGGTAAAAAATCAGTCAAAGGCATGTATTTCGGTTGGCTTTAAATGAATAATCCTTTATATTAAAAACTAATCGAATCATGCATATATTCCCTTGTACGTTCACATTCCTTGCGGTTTCGCCGTCTTAGCTTGTTTTTTGGATCAATTGGCTGGCCATCAAGTGCATTGTCTATAACGTAATCGTGATCAATTACCGATTTTGGCAATATTTGCAGCAAGAATATATACCTAGGAGTAGAGGCATAAGCCACTTACTATATATTATGCCACACACGCATCAGTTTGGCCAACTGAGTTTTTTGTTTATTTAGTTGCCGAGTTTGTTTTATTTTTTGTGTTTTTCTGTTTTGGGTTTTCCTTCTTCAGCTGTTCCGCAGCTATTTTGTTGTGCTCTGTTTAATTTTCTAGATTTCTGCCTTCTTTTCGACGGGCCATGTTACAAGCAGCAAAGGCATAAAAGCAACCTGAACAATAACAATGCATTACAACATGTTATGAATAATTCTTAGTGGAAAATTTTTCGTTTTCCATCCCGCCTGTTTCTCCCTCTCTCTTCCCCAAAACTTGAACGCACATCAATCTCTGACTCTGCCAACCTTTTCTTTTACCGCAATTCAACTTAATTTTGAGAGTTTTTTCCCCCGATTTGGGCTAAGCATTTCCTTGAAGCCCATTAAGAAGCGGGTTCTGTGGGCTTTCTTTGCCCGCTTGCCAGTTACCAGCTGGCAGTCGTGTGTAAAGTTTTCCCAAGACGCCTGGCGACAATGATAAAGCCAAAAAACAAAAAATAAAACGCAAGACAAACCCGAAATAAGCAAAACTCACTTGCGGAAATAAACGAAGGTGAACGTTTTCGCATTTAAAAGTGAAATTTTCGGTTTTCTTTCTTTGTTTCAATCCGTCTGAGCCCTATGGTGGTGGTGTGCTTTTATTATTTTGTTTGCTTTCAAATGTGGGAAAAATCACAGAGCCAGAGAGTTACGGCATAGTCGCAGCCCCCGAAAGTGTTAATCAAGTCATGACGCCGTTCTGTGTCTCCCCCGAAATGGCTTTTGGATTGGTTTGAATTACGTGCGAATCGGTCGGCCGGCCAAAGTGTCTCCACCTTGTGTCTTAATGCCCCAACTGGCCCCTGTCCATCTTCTGCTGACATAACTGGGAGTGAGTCGTGTCTGGGGGTCTTTTTCTTTTAATTTGTTATGACTACCAGTTGGTTTAGTTGGGGGAAAGTCTCGAAAGTGACCTCTGAGCTGTCAACAGACTATTTCACAATAGGATGATAGCAACGAAAAGAAGCATCAGGAAAAATTAAATTAAGAAGATAAAAGGATCAAGAAAATACATGACAATACATTTTAAGGAAATCAAGAATATTAAGGAACAAAGGTAATACTAAAGGAAATGCTTTGCTCTCAAGTTAGATTTAAGTTAGGAATTTATTTACCCCAAAAAAGGCGGTACTTGTCCTTGCTGGTCAGTGGCTGGCATTATCCTGAATCCCCATTCTCACACACAGGTGACATAATACACTTGCATGACATTTATCCCGACCTGTCGATGAATGCAAACAAGCCGCAGCACCACCTGCACCACCACAGTGGCAACGGCCTGTCAGCGGCCCCATCCACCACATCAACCGCTTCCTCCTCGGCACGGCCGGCTTATCCCAGCTACGGTCACTACAGCACCAAACGACCGACATTGTACAGTGGCTCCAATCCTTACAAGCCAGGATCCTCCAGTCGACCCTCGTCAGCAACCGCTTCCAACCTTAATAGCTGGGAGCACGAATCAGGCGGCCACCCAATCAACGGGATCACCAATCACCTGGACAGCTTCTTCGATGCAGATGCCCCGCCGCCGTTGGATTCAGCCGGAGTGGGTTCGGGACCACCGCCCCATGAGCCGCTACCCAATGCCCAGGCCTTCGCGGTGGGCAATGTCCTGGACCTGAATGCCGGCGAGGCGGCTGATGAGTACCAGAGCGGCGGTGGCTACCACGATGCCAGCTATCGTCCAGTGCCGGGTACAAAGCAATCTCACACTCTCTCTATCCTCTCTGTGGCACTACTGCAACTGATTTTCCTCTTAGCTGCACCACATCACCAATCTCGCTTACACTGTCACCACTCACTGGGATTCTTCCTGGATTCTCTAGCTCTTTCTGCATCTAATTTTAGGGATTTATGTTGGGGTCCCTAATTAATGAGTTTCTTTCTTCAAATTTTTCTCATTCACAGGCTGCGGCGAAGTCTACACTCGATCCAATCGCATCGTGGGCGGGCACTCCACTGGCTTTGGGTCGCATCCCTGGCAGGTGGCTCTAATCAAGTCGGGTTTCCTCACCCGAAAGCTCAGCTGCGGCGGTGCCCTTATCTCTAATAGATGGGTCGTCACAGCTGCCCATTGTGTGGCCACGTAAGTATCCTTTGTAATACAAAATTCCTTAATTAATTAATATCTTCTCATGCCCTGCCAGAACCACCAATTCCAATATGAAGATTCGCCTGGGCGAATGGGATGTCCGGGCGCAGGAGGAGCGGTTGAACCACGAAGAGTACGGCATCGAGCGCAAGGAGGTGCATCCCCACTACAATCCCGCTGACTTCAAGAACGATGTGGCTTTGATACGACTGGACAGGAATGTGGTCTACAAGCAGCACATCATCCCCGTGTGTCTGCCGCCGCCAGCTACCAAGCTCACTGGCAAGATGGCCACCGTGGCTGGCTGGGGACGAACACGCCATGGCCAGAGCACTGTACCCTCCGTGCTGCAGGAGGTGGACGTGGAGGTGATCTCCAACGATCGCTGCCAGCGCTGGTTTCGAGCGGCGGGTCGGCGAGAGGCCATTCATGATGTGAGTGTTCCAGGAAGATTATTTTCTATCCGAGATATTGACACCTTATCCCCTTCTAGGTGTTCCTGTGCGCCGGCTACAAGGAGGGTGGTCGCGACTCGTGCCAAGGCGACAGCGGCGGGCCGCTAACGTTGACCATGGACGGCCGTAAGACGCTAATTGGTCTCGTGTCCTGGGGTATCGGTTGCGGGCGGGAGCACTTGCCCGGCGTCTACACAAACATCCAGCGCTTTGTGCCCTGGATCAACAAGGTGATGGCCAACGATAAGGCGTAGTCCTAGCGACCACTGCATCATCATCATCACCGATCCACAAAACCGGAAGACTGCAGTCACCGCTCGAGGAGTTCTGCAGTCGTGTGCGTCCGCTGCGGAGTTGGGGATGTAGCTCCCAGCCAGGCCATGTGATTCCTCTACGACTCGGGGTTGCTAGTGTGTAATTTATTGTATTTATTTTAACTTTATTCCACTCCAGGGGATCCCCCAAGCCCCCCAAACCAGCTCACTTTGGTCGATCCTTTCGGTCCTCTCGTTCGTTTCTCATTGCATTCCAAGCATTCGGTTTAAGTTTTCGATATTTATTACACTGCTCGACGAAAAGATTCCTACACTTGAGATCACCTAACATCTACAACATACATTCTTATTTATAATTTTAATAAAAAGTAATGAAAAAGTGAAGCAAGGGGATTTTGATTTATTGGTTAAAGGATTTTTGTATAGAACTAGACTTTTGGGACGTAATTTATATTTATATAATATTATACCGACGCATGACATTCGACAAGGACAGTTACGTTTCTAAATTTACACAATTTCATGACCATTTGGACAGACAGATGTCCACAGACTCTGCATATCAACTCCATACGCAACTCCTTTCCTTAAAGGAATTATGTCGACTGTACTTCGTCATAGGCAACAAAAAATATAACTCCTGAAAATACCCATTTTGTGGGAAAGGTCAGGACGGATGCGATTAATATATGGACCTCCACCTCCTCTGGTTCATAGATAAAAGGGCCTCCACTCAAGACCTAAGTAAAAATAAAACTCTTAATCATTATTTTGTGCAAAATAAAAAAAAACAAATGTATTAGATTATTAAAATATCCGAGAATCGTATCTTTTCGTTAATATTTTTACATCGCATATTTTTACACAAAGTGGTTTGTGTCTTGACTAATTAAAAAAAGCATTGCATACTTTTTCGAGCATGATGGCATGACAAGCCTTTCAAATAAACCTTTCGAAACACATTGGAATCTGTGTTTATCCGGCAAAACAAACAACAAATAAAAAGCAAACAAAGGCAGACAGCAGCCACAAATGCACAATAGATACGCACAATAAACACAGATATCTGAGGGCGCTGAGATAAATGCGCCGACGACCCAGAGTTCTCTCTTTGAGGAAAGCAGAGAGACAAGTAGCGTGCAACAGGTGCCACATGCCGCGCCTGAACTGAATTTCTAATGAGCCAACTTCCGCTGGAGTCCAAAACAACATCAGCAGGGATCCGATTTAATCGTTAAGAATCGAGAAAAGAGATACTATCGCAGGAGATAAGCTTATCAGAGGTCTCACGCTCTCTCCTCTCCATCTCTCTCTGGAGATATATTCCGCTCTTGGGATCCACACACATGGCATCCACTGATTCTTCTGCGAGCCGAGTGTTGACCAAAAAGAATCTGGGAAGAATCGCTGGCAAGCATCGCTGCCAAGACTTCCAGTCTGCAGTTGCCGTGGAGCAGCGCCAGTGTCAAGGTCTCCCCCGAGTTCAAGAAACGGCCGAAGACACGCGTCATCGCCAGCCAGTCAGTGGTTAATAGTTAATTGTGCGTTTTGTCCATTAAACACTGGTCTTTTTCATCGGACTCTCCGGCTTCTCCCTTGTGTGTTTTCTGTGTGTTTTATAATTGGGCTCTCCGTTCTCGCAACCAAATGGTTTTCCATAAAGCTTAATGATCTGTTGATGAGCGGTGTTTTGTGGTCGAATATACATAGCTTGGAAAAATGCGTAAAGCCTGAGGCAAGAAGTGCAGTTCGAAGAGGAAATATATACAAAAACGGAGGAGCATTTATGTGAAAATATTAAAAGTGATCTGACAATCTGGGTAATTTATACTCTTAAAATATTTTTTGTTAAACCAAAAACGAAGAACCTGACTTGGTAAAAGAGGTCACCTTTGTCACCTTGTCGCAAACAAGAAATAATAAGTAAAATTTTTAAAATTAAATAGATAAAATTTGTAGTTAAAAAAAAGTGTACAAATTAAGAAAGTGTATAGAGATATTCAAATTAATATAAGACAGAAAATAGTGTTTTATAAGGAAAACGTTTAAGAATAAATAATGGACCCTTAAAAAACAGTTTATAAACTTACCAAAAAGAACACACAATTCAAAATCTTTTCAAGAAATCACTTGAGAGATGGCTCCATGCAATTCTTATCAGCGAACAGGTTTGGCTGTAAGCTGAAGAGCTTCCCAGGCAGAAGCAGGCGATAATAAAGATTGACTTTCTTAACCTGAAGACGTGCATAAATTAAAACACAAACAAACTGCGGCACACTCACACACCTGAGCACACACCGCACACTAACACACACTCAGAAGCCCAGGTGACAAAGAATGGCAAAGCAAAAACAAACTCATTTGCACCACAAAAATATTAAAAGAAAAAGCCACCGAGTGTCCATCTTTGTGTGTGTGTGTGTCTTCGGTTGTTTCCCTGTTGTCTTCTGCTTCTTGCTATTTTAATGTGAAAGCGCTGTTAACCCCAAACCGAATTCCCCCTACCTCCTGCCCATCCCCACACCACCCCGCCAAACACCTTTTGCCGCCAATCAGCTGTGCCGCCCCGAAAAGAGAGAGGCACAGCGAGAGAGAGAGGCAGCCGAGAGAGTGTGTTAGTGTGTGTGCCAGAGGGAGTGTGAAGTTCATTTGAATAAGAAATAGCGCCTAGCTTTTGGCCGTTCTCGCTGCTGGCCTTAATGTAAACCGTTATGCGCGTAGCCGCTGCCGCCGCCGCCGACTGCACGCATGCGCACATGTTGGCAGGCTCCGGGATAGAAGCGCACAGGTGGGAGCGAGAGGGGGAAAAGCTGAACGGTACACTGGGGGAAATATTTGCACTGGAACTTTTATTTAAATAACTAAAGCAAAATTGAGAAATAAATAAAGTTTAATAATAAAACAATAAGTTAAATAAATAAATATTTAAAAATGTATTATTGTTTTTATTAAAATTTCTCAAGAAAAAACCCTTGCCCATCCAGAATTTTATAAGGGGAGCGCTTATTTTCTCAGTGGAACAATTTCGCTTTGTGGTTCTTCAGCTCTGCCGGCGTCGCCAAATCTCAGCCAACGCCGACAGCGACTGCAGCTGAGGCAGAAGCAGCCGGCAGCGGCTGAGGCAGAGCCAGGTGTGTGGATCTTTTGTGCGAGCGCTACTCGGCAGACGTGCGCAACTTGTCGCGCTCTTAACTTGGTCTTCTGCTGCTGCCACTGCCTGCCGCTTCTTCTCCTTCGTCTTCTGGCCAAGACAGGCGCGCGTGTGTGTGAGTGTGCTGGCGCAAGCGTGTGTTCGTCCGTGCGTGTGTGTCGTCGGTGAAATAATATAATTGGCCTGACCCAAAGTCCCGCCGCGGCAAGTTCAAGTGCGTCAAAAAGAAAAAGAAGGAAACACAAAAAAGAAAACCGAGGCGAGGAAGAGAATCTCGGGAATGACCGGAGATTTTCCCAGTGCCAGCAATTATCCGGCTAACAGTGCTTTGTTTGATTTTTTTCGTCGTCGTCGTCTTCGGCAGCCTGGCTTAAAACAAAAGGTAGCAAGCGAAACGAGTGTCAAAAAAACCAAAAAACCAAAGAGCCAAAAGTGAAGAAACTCATAAAACAAAGCTTAGAACAGGCCCAGAAGTTAAGCAAGAGGAATCATAACAATCATAGTTGAGAGAAATGACCCAAAGTAGTGAGTGAACTCGAGGCTAATATCCGAAAAAAAGGGGAACAAATCAAAAAAACATAATCATAATAAAAAAGTGCGTGTGCTAGTGCACTTTCTACCGCGTACAAGTCAATTAAGCGCCAACTCACAATGCCCACAGCAACAGAAACAGCCAGAGATACGAATGCCGAGATACAGATACCGAGTCACAGATACAGATACAGATGCGCAGCCGATAGATGCGCATAACTGCAACTAACTGCATCGGCAGGCAGCATCGCCAGCAAAACAAGAGCAACAAGTTCAAGCGCCGCAAACACGGCCAAAACTCAAAAACAAGTCCAAAGCAAAAGTCGCTGCTGCTGCGGCTCCTGCTGTAAATTTTATTGAAATTCCTGTAAAATTCAAGCCAGCCAGCCAAAGCCACGAGAGCTGGCAACGGCAGCCTCTCAGTACAAGTGTTTCAATTGCGACTGCCGCTTCTGCTTGTGCTTCTGCGGCTGCAGAACTTTGCCTTCACCAGCCTCCACATCCTCCGCAGCAGCCACAGCCACAGCCATCACCTCCTCCTTATCCTCAGCCTCTCCTGCTCTCCTTCTGGCGGCTGCACCTTGGCAAACGATTTTTGCTTTTCGGTTTAAAGAACTGGTCTGATAGTGGTTATGCCAATGGCCAGGCGAGGGTATACCGGGTTAGATGGAAGACACAGCAGGCGCTGAAGAAGTGTGTTGCGGGATTTTCAAAAAAAAAAAAAAGAATTATTTTACCAATTATAAATTTCTTAGCCAAACCTGAAGAATTCAAAAACCAAGGAAATTATTCCGCTAATAAAATATAATATCTGAAAAAGGACTCGTCCCTTAAATCTTGCACAAAAATCTCCTAAGTAGAAGAAGGTTGAATAGGAAGAAGGAATATCTAAAGTTGTTGTTCATTTATTCACTTAAAACTCCTTGACTCCTTGAGAATCCTCCCTAAAGAACAGAGTATCCCCCGGTCGATTTAGTCGCCGCCACACACGAGGTTCTTCCTTATTGTTAAAGGCCTGCCAGTCCGCCTGTCTTTGGTCTAAAACGCACTCGACAGTGGCGGCGAGTGGAGGAGGAGGAGGTGGTGGTGGGGTCTTGGAATGGGGGGCGCAGCCCGTTTGGCTTGCGGCCACAGATGATCTGGCAGTAGGATGCCTCCTGCGTTATTTGCATTTCACGTTCACATTCACAATCACGTTCACGTTTACGTTCTGGGGCCCGCTCTGGTTTATACAGGTTTCTCCTGGCAGGAAGATGATGATGATGGGATGATAGGCTGGGACTCGGGCTGATTCTGCGTGGAGTGGCATGAAATGGCTGGCAGTAATTATTGTAATTTGCATTCGGCATTTGCAATTGAGAAATTGCCGTTGATGGTTGCAATGAACCTGCTGCCGAAACAATTAGCCGGCCCCCATCGAGTTTGTGCCCTGAGTCTTTCGTTTCGAACCAATCAAATTGGACCAGGGAACTGGTAGCCACCGAACCACTGGCCCGTGGCGGCAGCCCGCATCCCAGTAGACGACACGTTACGGAAAAAATAATATAACGAAAAAAATAAACGAGAGAAAAAAATACAAACAAAATTTCTCCAAGCTCCGCTTTTGGTAAGCAGAAATGAAAGCAGCGCCAAGCGAGACGCACTTCTTATTTGATTACACTAGAAACGCGCTTAGTCCGATGTGTATGTGGTTTCTTTTGACGAACTACAGCCGCTCCACGGCAAATGGCATAATTCTTTTGTTCAGCATTTGAAATTACAAGCTGCTCTTGTTGCTGTTGCTGCTGGCATTTCACTTTTCTTTTAGGTAAATACTAAAAGAAGCCACAAAGAAATTCGTTGGCTTTCGCTTTTTACCCAGGGCCGGGCAAGAGCACACACATACTGGCGGAATACGAACAAAATGTATTTTTAATAACAAACAAAACAAATTGTAATTTCACTTTTAACGAGCCAACGGAATTGTCACTTGTATCGAGTCTCGAGTGGCCGCGAACCGCGATCTGCGAGTGGAAATTACTTAATTGCCCATAAGCCAGCTGGAGGGACTGTCCCGGCGGGATGCTCGCTGGAAATCATGCAAATCATCCGCTGGCTGTGACCCAGATCCGGCCCCATCTCGCTTCTTCCCAGGCGCGTATTCGCATTCGCATTCAGATTCTGGTTATCGCTCAGAAATTCATGTTAATTTGCACACACAGAGAGCGGCAACGCCAACACAATTATACAGATACGCATATACCGATATGGCCTGAACGTGACCCAAATACACAAATAGCTGGCCAACATTTTTGAGGTTGCGAAAAGCCAAACAATCGTGAAACTGGACTTGAGATCGTGCTCGGCCGTGCTATTAGCCGGTATCAGTTTAGTTCTAGCGCCTAATTGAGGTAATCTGAATGCATATGTTTTATGGCTTCCGTTCTCGATTCTGTGCGATGGGGATTTAGCATTCGGGCCTAAATAAAGCTGTTGTCGAAGTTCCCCTACTCCATCTCCATCTCCTGCTCCTGCTCTTTAACTATCTTTACCTCTCTCTCTCTCTCTCTGTCTTGGCCAAGTTCAACGACCGTATTACGCAACACACAATGAGAGTTACTCGCGGCTAATTTGTTCATTTCTCAACGCTGCAGAATCGTGACTGAAAGAAAGACCAAGCCAAACCAAACAGAACAGAACAGAACGCTCGATCAATGGGTGTCTGCGTCTGTGTGTGTGTTGTCACCGCAAGATGCCTGCGGCATATGGCATACCCCATAGTTATGGCCATGTGTGAGATGCGGAGCCGCATTGTCATCGGATCCCGGAGCAGGTCCAGTTAGCTCTAGCCAACTCATCATCGTTTGTGGTTCGCTTTCTTTGATTGCTCCGGTTTATGTCATCATTTCTGTACATCTCCCAACGAACTTTCTTTCCCGATCGAACTCCGGCTCAATTAGGCGACTGTTGAACCCCCCTGATGAGAACTAGCCATGGGAATGGGAATCGGATTTGGATTGGACTTGGACTTGGGTCGGGGATGGGGATGGGCTGAAGACCGGTGTTAAATGCATTTTCGAACAGTTATATAAACGCTGGCTAGCCAGATTATACAATCAGTTAAATGGTTCCCGTTCGGGTCGCTTTCTATGCGCACATACTACTTTTGCTTTCCATTTGGGGCATTTTAGGCATGACTAAACAAACACACCGCTCGGGCATATTACACATACGCCCTGGGTGCCTGGGCCGCCGCAAATTTAGCTCCGATCGGTTTCTGTTTCTGTGTTCCTGTCTCTGTCGCTCTGTGTTGTTTTGTTTCATTGGATTCCTCATTTTTGCATATGCAAGTCACCGGAGACAGACTTTCACCTACTTGAGTCAGCGGCTTCGGCGTATTGCCTCTACGCACTTGCTGCTTCCTCTGCCGCGCCCGCTTCTACATTTTCCAGAGGCGGAGGCAGAAAATATAAATGGAGGGGGCTTTAAATAATATATTTAAGAAGTTTTTGGAAGTAATTTGTGTTATATCAGAGGGACTTGTAATTTATAATTTTATTAAGAAGTTTGTAGCGCAGTAAATAAGTCATTTATGGCCCTATAAATCATATTCATGATCAGCATCAAAAGACCATCATTATGATCGATTTTCATGATCAAATTACAAACTTCAAGGGTATAAAAACTTCATAGTTAAGTTGCTTTCTCGCTAAGTTATTACATTTTCATTTAACTCTGGAAAATCACTCTTATAAATCTAATTAAAAAAATAAATGGCTTTATTTATTATAATTTAAAATCACCATCAAGGAGTTTAACCCCTCTGAATCCGCCACTGACTTCGGCAGTTGCTCTTTTGGCCGTGCCCATTGGTTGGGTGTAGAAATCCCATATGTTTAGTGATCAATTTGAATAAGGTCGTAAAAACGTTTCACATTTCACATGACTCACCCAACGAAGAAAACTAACAAGCTTGTGGTTTATTTTTTGCAGATGGGTGCACAACACACGGATACAGACACCTATACGTACACAGCAGCATCCTCCGAGCCGAGAGCCAAGAGCAGAGCAGCCACATCAACATCTCCATCCAGGATGCCACGTCCCAGCCTCGTCCTCAGCCTCCTCACAGTGGCCAGCCTCTTGCTGCTCACGATAGACGCCACTCCCGTCTTTGTGGATAATCCCAGCTTAGCACAGTGTAAGTGGTCACCCTTTCTGATTGAATCATCGTCTCCATCAAGCCATGGGTGTCAAACAATTACCGCTCTCACTTACCTGGAATTGCCCAGATGCAGATTCAGATACAGAGATACGGATGCGGCTTGGTTTCCCAAGAACTCCAGCACTTTCTCTCACGTAGACAATTAAAAGTTTCTTTTCGGGAAGGGGAGCATCCACAGTGATTACAATGGAACGAAAACGCTTCGTCTGCTTGTAAAGTAAAAGAGATCCATCAGTCAGAAGCCAAAAAATCTTGAGAAAACATAATGAGCACGTTCCAAAATAAGTTTCAAAATAATAATGAAAAGGGAAGACAGGCACACAGTCCCGAGAGAAATGAATGAAATAATAACAATTCAACTGAATGAAGTAATAATTCAAAGATATGAATCATAGAGACTTCTTCTTTTTTAATTCAAGCTGAAATTCCTCAGAATTCGTTTAGTTTTAATGAATTAATTTGGTGCCTCATTCAAAATGAAAGCGAAATTTATTACAAAATTGAAGATTTGATTAATTAGGAAAGAAATTAACGCAGTAGGGGTTAAGTTAATGCAATCACAATATTAGTTAAATATAGTATTCCTTCTTATTTTCTAATAATTGTATTTATAATTTTTAAAAATCTAACTTTTTTTGCTTTCATCTTGATGTTAAGAAATTATGGTTAACTATCAGCTTCCTTCTCCACATCAAGCCACTTGTGCTGGTAGCACCAATAAACTTTATTGCCAAAAAGAACGACTTAAAGACGGCAATAGAAAACAAAAGACTTAAGCTACAAACTTGACGCGACCGAAGCCGAATTGAGAACAGCGAACCAAAGGCATAGCCAAAGCCAGAGCTAGAGCCAGAGCTCTTCTAATGAAAGTAATCAAAATTAATGACAATAGAGACAGGCGTTGCCGGGAACGAAGATTAATTGGGTCACCGCCATTAAGAGTCAAATTTATACGCTATTAGCACTTCCTCCCCAGCGGCCGGCCCCACACAGCTGCCAATTTGTCTGACGAAAGACAACAAAGCGCAGCCTTTGAGCTGCTCAGAGCGGTCGGTCAGAGATGAAAATAAAACTACAAAACTTTCATATATGTATAGTATATAAACCGAGCAGCGCCGGCAAACGTCAGCGAGCAAAAGCAATTGAGGTCAGCCATCAAAGAATGTTGCCATAAAATAAGCAACCGCCGCCGCCAGTCAGGCCAGTCCAACTTGGCCACCAGATCGGACAGGGAATCGGAATCGTACTTGGGCTGCGACTTGGACGCGGACTCTTGGCAAGAAAGTGTGTGTGCTGCCGGCGAGCATTTCATGTTTATGACTGGACCGCAGCGGCAACAAAGAAAATATAAATAATATGGATACACACAGAGGCGGGGCGGGCGGCTGCAGAAAGCGGAAAGTAAATTTGATGGCAAGTGAAAGGGAAATAAAGCCAGCCAGCCCGGAGATCGAACCGAGGCATTCTTCGGTTCTTTGACCCACTTAAGCCGCCACTCACTCACCCGCAATTGGGCCACGAAAATGCTGTGCGGCATTCGCATGCCAAAAACGAAAAAACGAATTTCCCGCATTGCAATGCGGGTCCGAACCTCTCTTCGAGACATCGATTCCGTTCTGGCTGCCTGGCTGGCCGGGCTATTTGGTAGGCGAAGCGAGTGGCTAGCGAAACATATGCTAAGCTGTTGACCCAAAAAGCCACAAAACGAAATGCAAACAGAAACAGAACCGCTGCCGGCTCTGCCACGATCTATGGAACGTGACCGTGTCTCTCGGTACTGAATCCCCTCTTCGATGGATTTCATTTCGTTTCGTTTCGATTGATTCTTCTTCGCCCAAGTTCGTGCCTTGAGTCATCTGTTTTTTTTGGTTTGTTTCGGGAACTAAAATGCGCTGGCTGGCCATCATGACAGAGTTTCGTGTTAATTGCATAAGAAATGCGCGACACTTTACGGCCAAAGTTCAATAAACGCAAAACGCCAAAAAGGCTGTGGGCAATATTTATTTCAATACCCTGTAAGAGTGTGGGAATATTGGTTACTATTGAAATGGAAATAAATTCAAGTTGAGTTGAAAAAGAAAGAAATTTCAAGGAAATGCATTCCCTACTATATTCAAAATAAGAATTTTTGAATATTTGTGATATTTTTTTTACTTTTAGTCTTGATATTTATTCTTTAAGAATACCCCAAAAGAGCTTAATATCACAATATTGACTGAAAAATAACTGTGCTTTCCTCTTAGGCAGGCTTTTACTATCATTGTTAATGGCATAACATAATAGTTTAAAACAAAAACCTCATTCAGATAAATCAACTTTTGACACAGCAACTTTATTTCTTAGCTTTTTTGTTTAAAATTTTTATTGTGAGGCTGGATGATGAATATTTAAATTGTCTTACAAATGCTTGTTTCATTATTAAAAAGATTCTCTTAAACTGTTGACTATTTCCATTTATAAGGCACATTTCCAAAAAGAAAGCAATCCCAGATTTTCGCACCTTCGATAAGGCTTTCCCAAAAGGTATTTAAGCCAGTCAAACGATGCCCTGCTTTGTTTTCTCTCCATTTAGCAGAGCAGCAGGCATGCAAAGTGCGTTATTTATGTGCGAGTATTTTAAGCTCTCAGCCCGAAATGCTTGCCTCCGTCGGCTTGTTAACTAAATTTATGGCGAAAAGGGGGAATCAGGACCGCCAACAGGGCTGGCTTCGTCCCTGGCCGGAAACAAAAGCAATATATAAACACAAATGCTATGTCCACATGAAGCTCTTGGCCCCGTGCTGGGGCCTGTGCAATTATATAAGTTCAAAGCTCGAGCTCGGATAATTCTCGGCTCGATTACACAATGTCGACAGCGACAACGATGGTGATGATGATGATGATGACGATGCCGGCGGTTCTTGGGGCTGAAAAGCAGAAATCATAAATAAATAACAATAATGCGGATGGGCTACTGTGTTGCCTCATCGGGCGGTCTTATATGCGATGATGATGACGCCCTTCAGCGATCTTGCGGCTTTTATGGGTTCTCCTCGTGTTTGGGCCGCGGCTTTGGGTTCATGTTCATGTGTTCGTCTTCGTCTTCGCTTGTTGCCACTTCATTTTCACTTGTGTTAACTGTTTGCCTAACGGTAAAGGCCTGGCTCAAATTGGCGTACAAATTCGAAGGCGTTAATCGGCCCGGCAAACGGAAATGGTGTGGAGCAGTCGATTCGAATCGGTGGATCCAGAATAGGAATAGGAATCATATGTGCTCTCTGTCCCTCCCCTGTCATCGTCATTATCATTATCATCATTAGGGGGTCTATTATACTGATTGTGATGGTTGTATTTCTGGACAGAAGCTAAATAATAATAGTTTTCAGTTGGATATTAACTTTTTTAATTATTATATCTGTTTTTAAAAACTTGTATAAATATATTATTAATTAATAGCATTTGCACCTTGAAATATATGACTTAAACTAATATTCTATTTTTATATTTGATTGCAGTCCAATCTGGTCGAAATATCCGCCATCTGCCCTGCATTGTCCGAAAGTCAGGACGCTCGGGAGTCTGTATGTTCGCCATTGACTGCATCAAGCAGAATGGCACCCACCTGGGCACCTGCATCGATCGCTTCTACTTTGGCTCTTGCTGTGCCCTGAAGGTGAGTCACAAATCCTCTCATTCTACTCCAGATTAGTCTAATGTGTGATTTATTTCTACCCCCAGGAGGAAGCCTCGCTCTTCGCACCGGAGATCAATGACAATAGCATCGACCAGAATACCATCTCCCACTTTGCCCATGAGTCCACCACTCTCCCCACCAGTGCTCTCTTCAAGCTCACCACCGAGAGCAGCCTGTCCACAACCCACCACCAGAACCCTCAATCATCCACCAACGAGCTGCTCAAGAACGTCACCCAGTCGTATCTGAGCACCTCCAAGCCCGCTGCTGGGGCCAGTACTCTGTCCACCACCCGCCGCCCATCGCTGGCCCACACCACCCACAAGAATTCGCACTTCGTGGTCCGGACCACTTTCAAGCCCAGCGGAGCACCTGCTTCTCCTTCGTCTCCAGCTTCTCCTGCTTCCTCGACGACTACGTCGTCGCTGCCAACAGTTAAGCCGCCGCGCCGACGCACCACCACGGCCAAGCCCGTGCTAACTACGGTTCCTGTGGTGCAGGAGCAGCGCATTGAAACCACCTCGGTGCCCACCAAGTTTGTGACCTTCCAAATTGTGGAGACCACAACGCCGCCAGTGACGGAACCCACTCGTCAACAGCAGGAGACGACCACGACGGCAGCACCCACCAGGCGGCACACCAGGTAGTTATGAGTTTATTTCCTGTCAAAAATAACAAATATTTAAGTTATTTTCTTTATAAATAATTTAACTAAATATATTTAAATCCAATTAATTAAACATTTCATTCATTACCTTACTTTTAGACCCACGGCGAGCAGTTCAGCGGCCAGCAGGACGACCAGCAAACCCACAGCAGTCCCTACCAGCTCCCCAACAACGACGACGACATCAACAACTCCAGTACCCACAACTCCAACACCAACCAGAGCCGCTGTGACCACCCAACGCCCCACACCGCCACTGCGCACCACTACGCCCAAGCCCCACAAGACCCATTCCAGCCGGAGACCTGCGCCGTCCAAGAAGCCAGTTGGATCAACATCCACCACAATTAGTGGATCGCAGTCCACGAGAAAACCTATTGACAGCCTGGCGAGCAGCACCACAATTACTTCGATTAACAACACAGCTACTACTGTGCCGGCACGGAGGCCAGTGATCCACACGAGCAGCAGTAGCATCAGTAGTTCCTCCAGCTCGACAACAAGCAGCACATCCTTTAAGGACGAACTGAGCAACAACCGGACAACCATTAAGGTGCCGGAACGCACCACCCAGGCGCCACGTCCCAAGCCCAAGCCCACTGGGGAGATTGTAAAGGTGCCGGCTCTTCTGGCGGAACCTACAAGCCAACCCACAATTGCGGCAGATACCAGCAGCAGCAGTAGCAGTAATCCTCCCAAGACCTCGCACAGTAGCACCACCCCTCTCCTGGTGACCAAGAAGAAGCCGAGCACCACCACAGCTGGAACAACAACCACTACTAGCACTCCGAAGCCCACCCGCCGAGCCACAACCAAAGCTCCGACAACAACTACCCCCAAGCCCACTACAACAACCCCCACAGCAACAACAACAACCAGTAAACCAAGTACAACAACTACAGTGAAGCCTCTACTAACCACGGAGGCTCCTTTAAGTGCTGCCGAAACGCCAGCCACCAAGAAACCCGGCCTAATTACCTGGACAGACGTCGAGGCTGAGCCGCCAACAAATGCCAGCATTTCCAATGACTGGCAGCCCGCACCGCCTCCCAGCTGGATGCCACTGGCCACCCCAGTCCCGGAAGCGAGCAATAAAACAGGAGCTACTACAGGTGAGTTTACACTCCGCCGTCAATAAGGGATATTGAATCTAGATTGGAACTTAAAGCCCAGAGATGATAGGAAATTATTCCTCAACTTTCTTGCAAGGGAAAATAACTATATAACTTTTGCTAGGCAAGGACGTTATCCTGGACCCTTAACAAGCCCTTCCAAACCCACTTAGGGGCTAATAAATACTCATATATATAGTTCTTCCTTAAAAGCTATACTTACACTCCTATTTACAGCCCCTCCCAGTGCCACCGACAAAGTGGTCATCTCGGTGGCCACCAGTGTCAGTGAGGTGGAGACGCACGGCACGGCCAAGCCGCACAAGACCACGAAGCCGCCAAGAGTCACAAGTACACCAAAACCCCCATCAACAACAACAACAACAAAAGCTACGACAACTGCAACGCCAACCACAGTGAAAACCACTGAGGCTCCATCGAGCAGCGTGGAATTGGCCTCATCTACATCATCCTCCGTGGAGCTGAGCAACGAGGTGGCATCCAGCAGCAGCAGCAGCAGCATCAGCAGTACTATCAGCAGCAGCACCACCAGCAGCCCCGAAACCACATCTGCCGGTGAAACCACCGATTATAGCGGCGAAGAACCGAACACCACGACCATTGAGGCCACTGGCAGCACCACCGTGGCACCCGCCAATGCTCTGGAGGGCGTCGATTACAAGGAAGGTGAGTGATCGGGACGAGGATCAGCGAGGAGCAGCGGGGAAAACTTGTTTCCTGCGGGGAGAAATCTATTAATACACTCGCAGCTCACTTGGCTCACTTGGCCTCACTCTGCCTCACTTTGGCCATAAGACAAAGCCAACGTGTGCGTGGCCATTAAATTCAATTTGAAGGCTAAACGCTGGCCTTGAGCCAGCATCGGGCTGAAGACCAAGAAGCGGAGACATCTTCCGAGATGCAGTCCCGGGGCCAGCTCATAAATGGTTACACGGGGAGAAACTGAAGTTGGATGGCTTTTAAATTGATTTTACTTGGGGATTGAGGGTTTATTTCCTGTTTCCTTTAGTTTATTTTATATACCTATATTATATATCAGTTTCACAAGTTATTTTTCCCTGTGTAAGAACACTCCTAAGCTGCATCTTCTGCTAGACACAGTCCGCAACAATTTTTACAGCAATCATTTACAATAATGACTGCATCGTGTATGGGATAGCGGCGGTCATTGTGCCGCTTGGGTCACGTTGCTGCTTGCTGGCCGTCGTCTGCAGAGTCCAGCCAGCCAGCCAGCGAAGAAGAAAAGGAGCTAATGCAATGGCCCGATCCCCTCCCGATCTCGAGTCCTCCTGCTGTCCCGCCAGCAGCCCGTTGACCGATTTGCGGCTGGCAAAAGCAATCTTGATGCACGAATCGAAACGAGTCGCTACGCGGCTCGGCCGAGCCTGGTTCGGTTCGGGCCAAGTTGCCAACGAGTTGTGCTGGCCATAAAGTAGGCCGTTGACTGAATGCCTTGCGGATGGCCAAAGTCAAGGACTGGGCCGTGGCCAAAGCACATTACATTTGGGGCTGCGGCCAAGATGACTGAGTGCCGTGGCGGAGTGATTAAAATGTTTAAGACCCTGGCGGCCCATTACTTTAATTGTGACCCCCGACGCAGGCCTATTAACCGAGCTCTCGCTTTTTATCCTGTCCAGTCTGCGGCCGTCGCATGTTCCCCGAGCCCAGGATCGTTGGTGGAGCCAACGCCGCCTTCGGTCGCTGGCCCTGGCAGATCTCCCTGCGCCAGTGGCGCACCTCCACCTACCTGCACAAGTGCGGAGCGGCCCTGCTGAACGAGAACTGGGCGATCACGGCGGCCCATTGTGTGGACAAGTGAGTAATCGATGCCTCTTAATGTTTACCCTCCCCCTTACGAGTGTGTCACTTCCTCCAGCGTGCCGCCCTCCGATCTGCTGCTGCGCCTGGGCGAGTACGACCTGGCCGAGGAGGAGGAGCCGTATGGCTATCAGGAGCGTCGTGTCCAGATCGTAGCCTCGCATCCCCAGTTTGACCCGCGCACCTTTGAATACGATCTGGCTTTGCTCAGGTGAGGAGCCTAATCCTTCGATCCTTGTTCTATCACTAAGTCGCTCTCATCCCAAACAGATTCTACGAGCCCGTCGTCTTCCAACCCAACATCATACCGGTGTGCGTGCCGGACAACGACGAGAACTTCATCGGGCAGACGGCCTTCGTCACGGGCTGGGGCCGCCTGTACGAGGACGGACCGCTGCCCAGCGTGCTCCAGGAGGTGGCCGTGCCGGTGATCAACAACACCATCTGCGAGTCCATGTACCGCTCGGCGGGCTACATCGAGCACATCCCGCACATCTTCATCTGCGCCGGCTGGAAAAAGGGCGGCTACGACTCCTGCGAGGGTGAGTTGTTGAAAGATTAACTGTAATTACTGGAATTGCTGAGCATGATCCTCTTTAACAGGTGACTCCGGTGGCCCCATGGTGTTGCAGAGGGAGTCCGATAAGCGCTTCCACCTGGGCGGCGTCATCTCGTGGGGCATTGGGTGCGCGGAGGCCAACCAACCAGGCGTGTATACGCGCATCTCCGAGTTCCGGGACTGGATCAACCAGATACTGCAGTTCTAGACCGGATCGGGGGCAGAGAGACCTCCTTAGCGAATGCCCAGCACCACCACCACCACCACCAACACTTTCCGCGGAATCCAACTGAGACTCGGACTCGTGCTCCGGTTATGGAGAGATCGAGAGATCGGCGCATCGGCCATAACCCGAGCAACGATTCCAGTTGCTCCACCTCACCTGTCACCCGTCACCTCCCAACACTGCCCACTGAACCACAAGCTGATAGCACTTCCATCGTCATAATCGTAATCTTAACCGTACTATAGCCTAACCCTACTACTAGTTAGTGAATGTGATTAACCAGCACAATAAGCGAACCAAGCGAAGCAGTCACAGCTCATGTAACGTATTAATCGATCGATTGGACCTAATTTATTCCCATTTGCTGTACATAATTTTCTAAATTATTGCATAACATTTACACTCTAGCTTTAGTCCTACTTTACACAATATTAATTTAACGGGGACCCCCCGCGAGCGAGGGTCCTTTGGTAGGGCATTATCACGTAAGTCGCTTCTCCTCGAATCGCGAATCAGGCGGCAGAAGCTATTGTAATTTTATCTTATAACGTACTGTAATTATTTATTTATAGCAGCTCATGCACACGACAAAATTAATTCAATTAAAATGTTTAAAACAATCAAATGGCGGAGTTTTTGTATTTCAAAACTAAAGGGATTATATCGGGTTTTTTTGTTTGGACTATGAATTATAATAAATAACTACTTACTTTACTATATAATATTTGTATCTACTTGTGTGTGAATATATTTATTAAAAGGAAATAAAATTTAATATTTATGTAGGCTCTATAACTGCAAAAAAGCAACTTGTTTATAGCGCCATCTATATGTGGCTTCGTAAACTTTCCCACTATATTTGTTTCTTTCTGGTCGCGGTAGGCGCTGCTTGCCATTGGCCTAGTGGTTAAGGCATCGGACTGACAGTCAGAGGTGCGTGGGTTCGAGTCCCGGTTACTATCTATTCCTTTTTTTAAATTTTTTCTTATTTATAATTCATTACACGTAAATTTTTAATAATTATTATTTATTTTTTATTTTATTTTATTTTTTTACCGTAATTTATTATTATTTACTAAAATATATAATTTTTTATTACAAATGCTCAATATCTTAACGAATTGCATTATCTTTTTAAACACATTAATTTTTTTATGGGACTCGAAATCCTATACCTCCAAATATTTTTTAATACGAAATTAATTTTAAAAAATGTTTACATGTTGTATTATTATATGGTATTTATTTAATTAGTCTATCGCCGTTTTACCAAGAGATTTATTTGAAAAGTGGGCCGTTTTGGACCGAAAAAAACCCCCCTAACAAAATATAAAAAGAGAAAAAAATGTATGAGGGATAAATTCTTTTAATTGTTTACCATTTTTGCTCGTTATTGATGTTTTTTATTTCTTATTTCCTTTTTGACTTTTTTTTAATTTATTTTATTGTATTTTTGTTTTGTTTTTAAGAGTAAATTATTTTTTTACATATTTTTTAAAGACTTATTTAACTAAGATAATACTTAAAAAAAGTGAATATAAACAGTACCGATCCATTCCCATCGCTGACCACCTTGGCATACTTTCTGGCTACATCGGAAGACTGATCTGTTAAGCAGGTCGTCCTAATGAAATCTTCCTAGAATTCCATGAAACTTTTAGACTCCCTGGTGTTAATAGTAAACACGCTCCGGGGCAAGGGATTTGACCGGCATCTGCTAGCCATAGTGGCGGACGAGGGTCCCAATAACATCCTCCAACGTTGGCGTCGTCTTCCATGGCGGAGGCTATATCGGCGAATGACCGAATGGGCGCAAGACTGCTCCTCCTCCGGAGAAATATTTGTTTATTGTCTCGGCTAGAAAACCAAAACCTGGACATAGACCTGTCGGGGAAAGTGTGTACACACCAAACGTGGCAAAATAAAATATTAAAGCGATTTTTTAGGCTTGCGGTGTAAATTCTGCTCTTTGCTTCGCACGGCGTCGCATTTTTGCCATATTTAAAATTAACATCGCGAAGAAAATGCAGAATACATTCGCTGAATGCCTCGAGGACGCGGCGATATCCGCTTTATAATATGTGTAAGCTTTTATTGACATTCGCAGCACCTGCTTCATCGTTTAACCCCCGACAATTAACACATCGTCTCCTGTCTCCTGTCTCCGCCTGGAGGCAGTCGTTGTTCCTTGGCTTCCTTAGAGGCATTGCATAGCTCAACTATCGTCCTTTAATTAATTTGTATTTTGATGAAATATTAATATTTATAAACTCCCATTTCCCATAAAAATAAACTTCGATCTGAGAAGCACCTCGATTTTACTCGCAAAGCATGAATTCCCCATGCATGAGACAACACCGAGCTTGGCAAGCAATATTCAACCATTATTTGGCAGGTGCCATTGGGAGCTCACAAACTCAAAACTTTCTTTACCGGGACGCCGCGCACACGACTTAAATAAATAGAAAAATTTCCGACGTTTGTTTTGCTCATATAAAGTTTTAAAGTATGCGGAACATGTAGTCAGCGATTAACACGTATAGCCGGATGAAACTGAACTCTGTTGAATTAAATGCAAGAAAAATAAAATAAGACTCTGGCTGCTTCCCCCTCGGTATTAGGTTGTAACAAGTCATTGGAGAGAACCAAAGTTTAATAACCTTTAATTATGAACAACAAAATAACCATAACAACAAAATGTAACTCCGCCATTTTTAACACATTTTGATCTACTCTGAGATATGTAAATTTTTTATGATTATACAATTTGGAAATATAGCTTATTAAAATCGGACTACTAAATCACAAGTCTGCAATAAGAATTTTGGCTTTTATTTTATGAAAATCAGACCTTTATATAATATAGCTGCTAAAGCCATTAACTCTTTGTTAGAATGTAGTATAAGAGGTTATATATGTATATTGATCAAAGAAAAATAAACCGATTTTTTGATTTTAAATTAAGTCTTTTTTGGCTTAGTTATTTGTTTTATAAATTTTTGTTTTCCAAAAAAATATGATATATTGATAAATGTCTTATTAAGGAATGTATATTTATTGCCTTCTTGGCAGCATAAATGATTGCTTATGAAAATGGAATTGATCCTTAAGTAAATGTTTCGAATATATTTAGTATTTTTAAGGAAAGCGTACACATATCGTATTTTTTGTAAATTAAGAATTAAAACAAACAAGAAACGTAGCTATCTTCGTCACGCTGAAGTTTGTATGTCCTTGCAGTTTGCAATTATAAATATATGCATATGCTGAAAAAAGGAAAGTAATGTAAACTTTCATTAACTAATTTATTACATATTGTAATTACAGTTTTACAGTTACAGTTTGATATTTATAGCTTTAGATTTTTCTCAAAATGTACCGATTGTTCCAATGGAATTTAAATTCGTAAATTTAAAATTATACAAAATGCCCATGTCTCAAAGCAGATGCCTATATCTTGAAAACCGACAAAGACATACACTTAAGTATTTGTGAGAATAGTCAGTAGACATCTACAAACCATTATTTGGATAGCTTTAAAACTGAGGGACTGGCTAGATCGACTCAGCTGTTGATGCTGATCAGGATATACTTCATAGCGTTGGAAATGATTACTTCTCTGAGTTACAAACTTCTGACTATACTTAAAAAACCCTTCAAGGGTTTAAAAATGTAATGTAACGATATTAATCATTTTTTAGATAATGTATGACCTATTAATTATTATTTAAATATTTTCTTTATAATATAAATTATAAATAAATTGTGTTATTTTCAAGACTCTTCCGAATGCCCTGCAATTGCCGACCTGGCTGGTCGTGGAACTTTCGCTCTCGGTTAATGTTAATGGCTCATACACAGAGTTGCCGGTCATTTGCATATGACAGCGCCGAGTGCTCCTCCATTCCCTGGGCATTGTTTATGGCGTGTGGGAGCCCCCAGAGTGCGTTGCAAGTGCATGTCGTGGCCACGGCTCAAGACAAGATCTGGATAACTGGAGATCTTTGGTGGCGTCTGGCCTATCATAATTTGTACGGATATCACGTACTTGGACGGGGGTCATGCGTCCGGATTATCAACGGCAGCGATCACGACCGGCAGCGGATCGCGCCGGTCCTTAGCGGCTCTTCGCTCTTCGACTTGGGTTTCCACATGAACTTTCACATGCGATTCGTGCCACTAATGGGCGTCAGATTAGGGGATTATTTGTCGGTCGGGCGGAGATCCTCCGATGGCGATTGGCTAACCGAATCAAAATAAACCAACCAAGCGCCTAGCTTAGCGAAAGTGAAAACCTGATACTTGGCCCGGACGTCGATTAAATCTAAGTTTGGTCAGGCTGTGTGATCCATGTGAATGAATTCGTCAACTAATGGCCGGTTTATGACATTCGATGGCTGAATTTATGGAGTATGCTTTATGTAACGGAGTGAAATTGCTTGCATAACGGATGGGTGCCAAAATTTGATTGTTGTCATCGAGCAAGTCGAGTAAGTAGTGTTTTCTGCCAGTGTTCAGATCAAATTCAGAGCATTCCCAGGGAAAACGAAAGCTATGAAGTAACTGAGGGGGCTTGCATTTAATTTCTAAAGAAATGTTGCACAATTAAAATGCCTGAAGAGCCCCATCAAAAGCCGCACACACGACCACAACGAGTGAGGGGGCGAGGCCGCGAGATGTCAGCCGAAGATCAGCATGGGCTTTCCACCACAAGAGAGAGATGACCACTGGCCACTGCCAAGTGCCAACTACTCAGCTACCCGAACCGAATGCACAATGACCACTACTCTTAGACTTTCCCAACCCGGACAATGGAAATTTCTTATTTTTCTGGGCAAAAAAAAGAAAAAGATTTATAGGAACAGTCGTCGCAGCGTGCCACTTGAGAAGCAAACAAAAAACGAAAGTCCAAGTGCTGCTGCCACAATAATATATATAAGATCTTTTTCTTTACACAATTTATAGGCCCATCTGGGGGAAACAATTGAAAAGTACTTGTGCCTGGATATATTTTCCCTTTCTTCGGGCGGCTAGGCTGCTGGGAAACGCCACCGTTCGTTCTCAGAAGACACGTCTTCCCGCTCACCTCTCGCCGATATCGCTTAATGAAATCGCACACTGAGACCGACATGATCATTAATTTGATGGCGACGGCCCTGCCAGCCCCATTTGAAACGTAACCCGTAGGAAATTACTGCTCATCCGGTAATTATTGGTCTTGGGCCTGCTTCAAATCTTGATAGATCGATCGGATGCTTTTCGGATGCAACCAGCGTCTTCACGCAGCCACCGGGCTCCGACAGATCTTCATTTGGTGGGATCTCTGTGCTCGTTCTCAGGTGGCGGTGTCCGGGTAAGGGCGTCAAAATAGTAGGGGGACCATTGCGATTTTAGGTCTCGTTAAACTCCGTCCGGGGAAACTTTTCTCTCCCAAAGACTTCTCCATTTCACCGGCAGTCAAAGTAAATCATTTACCCATGGCCCCGGGCCGGCGAGGCTTCCCTTTCGAAAAATGTATGCCTTTTTCTGGCCTTTGCCCTTCGGACATCATCGGCTGCGGAGAAAAAAAGTGAAGGCAATTGTAAAAAATATATTTTTATGTTCGGCCAAACATTTATCAGTAAGAAATTATGAATTTCCCCCCTCGCATAATCTAAATGAATTTTTTAGTTTCGCTTTCTAATTAATTGCATTAGCCGCGGTGGACGCCCCCACACACAAACGTGTGCGATGTAAAACCGTTTTCCCTTTTTAATTTTCGCCAATTAAACGGCCACACAATCAAACCTTGATTACCAACCAAATAAATAACTAAATATAAAGTAAGAAAAGAAAACACACACATAGCCGAGCTGGCGAGCTCCGGAAAAAACGGTGACGGAAGTCAAATGGATTCTGTGAAAGGTGCAAAATTTTTATGGAGAGCGTCCGAGCAAACAATGTGCAAAAAAACGCGCCTAATGAAGACGAAAGTCGTTGCGCAAATGGAATTAAATTAAAATGGCATCAAAATGAAATAATAGTGCAATTAGCTTGGAGCCCTGGCTGGCCTCCATGGCTGGCCAAATCGACCACCAACAAAGCCCGGTCCAAAAGAAATGGGTAAAGAAAATATTTGCAGAGCTGCCAGTAGATGCTCTTTTATTTTTAAAAATTGAAGATACTAATTTTATCTTTATTTTGGGTTTTGTAAGCCAAAACACGGCATTTATATTATTTTATTTTAAAATTTTTATCGGTTAACTGTTTTATTGTTAAATTATATTGATTTTTGGAGGACCATCTTAATTGGTGTTAAATGTAATTTTAGTTTGTTTGTAAGTGTGGATACTTTTAATCAATTCTTTAATTTATTTTCTAATTTAAAGCCTCTACTAAGCTAATGCGAAGAAGAGATGGTAAGTTCTAAGCTATTTTTTAAAGCTAATTTTAAGGTTGAATTTATTTAATAATTCATAATTATGAACAAGTTTCCAACCTTTCAATAAAGTCAAGAAACTCCAACTAGCCGCGAGTCGAGCAGGCCAAAAAGTTTCGCCCATTTCTCTAATCGCGACCGGAGGACCGACTCGTTTACTGGTTTATTGAATAACATTTGCGTAATTAAAAGTGTGCGAAAAGAAACCGAAATTAAATCATAGGTGTACCATCTGGAGACCCTTTTTCACGGCGGCCGTTGACACGCGCTCGCGCGGTAGTTGAAAGCGCAAGTTGTCACCGGTGGCGTATGCGTGATTTGTTGTCTATTTTGTTTACTTTTGGTTGTAGATGTTGGAAAAGAAACCTTCGTTTAGTTAGCCGGAGGATCTGTTGGCAAACGTGTCATACATTAGCCTAACAATGATTGTCTATATGTCGTTTGTACTTGCTGCTGCTGCTGTTGGGTTGGTACTCACTTTCATTTATTATGCCGAACCGAACCGAAGCGAAGTGAAGTTTCTTTTCTGGCCCCGGCTTGTTTGACTTTAGTGGGGTTGGTAAACACGGCTAGCAACTTGCTAAAAGTGAAATTATTGCCTTTTCAATTAGTCACAGATCCCACCAAAATCGATGGGCTACTGAACCCGGCAACCCTTTTGGGAGCCGCGAAAAGGAAAGTGCTGCTGGTTAGTGCTGCTCAAAGATGCGTTAATGATGGAGTTTTTGGTTCGATTTTGCCAGGGCAATAAATCAAAATTCGTGTCGACGCCTCATTTTTGATTAATTGGGCCTTAGTCCAAACAACGACTCCCAGACCGAGTGGAGACCATTGACCATTGACTGGGCCGAGCACAACAGGCCGCCTTTATGAACTTGATGGCTTTCGATTTCGTTTGAAAGCGAATTAATGCCAGTTAAAAAACTGTTAGCCCCAAGAGCGGCAGCGGACACGCGGACACACGGACCCACAAATTGGCAATTTGGTAGGCGTCGACATGGAAACATCCCCGATAATCGAACACTCGGTTGTTGGCCAAAATCGAATCGAACCTTCACTTTCTGGACCCGTCTTCGAAATTGAATTTCTCACACTTGTCGCTCACTCAGCTGAGCTCACTCGGCGATCATTATGCTGATTTGATGTTTTCATCGATCGCCCAGCCCCCTGTCGATATGGCTGCTTAGTTTGCAAATTATTTGGCCAGCTGTGAAATAGAAATTTTGACGGCTCATCAGTAGCAGTCTCGCCAGCATCACCAGCAGCAGCAGTCGAAGATATGCAAAACCCAAGTCAAGTGAGCATTGCAATTATGGATGACACACTTGGAAAAATTTATTTGACGGGTTTAATATTTATTTTTAAGCTTTCAAATTATGTTAATTAGTTTTTTGTTTGTTTTTTTGTAAAATGTAATTTCTTAACAACAATGGGATATGTTCTTATTAGTTTATATCGCAGCATTGGTTCAGCTTCTCTTTTTAATAGTTCTATATGCAAAGTAAAAAAGCTGATTAAGACATAAAACTAAACTATGCTCACTATGCTAAGATTGCCACTGATTTTTTAGTTTGAAGTAAAAAGTATGTGTTCTATTTAATTTATTAATTTTCCCTGGTAAAATGTTTGGTCTCTGTAGGCTAGTATTTTAATTTTGCTTCATCTTTTTAAGACTTTTAAAAGGAATGGTAATATCTGGATGCCGATATTTGTATACGCTTGCTATTGGAGAACGACTTTGAAATCTACCTTAAGGAAGCCAAAAATGTATTCATATTAATTTCAACCAATTAAAAGTATAATAATAAATATAAATAAAGAATAAACAATAATAAATAAAACCTGAAACTTATCAATCAAAATTCACTCTTTTTATTCAAGTAAAAGCTTTGAAACCTTTTATAAAGCCTAGTTCTTGCCGTGTAGCTCGTTAGATTTATTGCAGGTCATTTGATTTACAATCCCCATTTTTAACCAACTCCCTTGTAGCGGTTGTGTAACCCAATATTAGCCATTATCCATTCGCTGGTCAATTTGGCGGCGGCATCTTAAACAGATGCGTTCGAAGAATGGCCTCGAATATTTCATCATTTGGCGTGCGGATCGCTGGGTTCGCCCCGTTTGCCATTTGCTTGGAGCTCGCTTCGAGCTTGGGTTATCGCTTTATTTTGGCACCTTCTTGGGCGAGCTCTCCATTGTCCGGGACGATGAAGACTGTAGACTGTAGACTGCGGAGAAAGTCAGGGGTCTTTGTCTTAGATATCATACCGTTGATTATGCTAAAATCGTTTAAAATCGTTCATAATTCGCCTCATTCGTGGCTCTCCGGTGTCGTAATACCGCATCTAATGAATCACCCGCTCAATGAGAAAGCCATCAGCTCCAGCGGCGACTGGTTCTGGCCAGGCTGTGACCAGCGCACCACCCACGTGCCCGGCATGCCCAATCAGTTGGACACCGCGGCGGCTCTTGCGGCGTTTTCCATTTCGCTGCTGCTGACCACGGGAAATAAACACAAAAAACAAATACGAGTGAGCCCGAGAAATGCACAGAAAAAGTGAACAGAAAATCATTAAGTGGACAAACCAACGAAAAACAAAAAAACTAAAGACCAAAAAGGCAAACTGCGACAACAATAACGAAAGTGAAATTCTACAAAAAGATCGTGATGGCGGTGGTGGAGCGAGCGGAGTCCACGCTTGGGCAGCCACAAGTGCCAGCCTGGTCAGGCGTTTACCCCCGCGACTCGACATTATAATGCCGACCGGGGCCAGGCGGAGCCAAGCCCACAGTTCAGCCAAGAAAGCAAAACAATAACACACCGCTGGCGCCGCCGGATTTTCCAGTGAAATTTGGGTCAAGGAAATGCCAATCGGCAGGTGGCACCGGCACCTCCTCGCCGCCGATGCTCGCTGGATGCCACATGTGGACGATGCGGCCGTCCACAGATGACCGTTATTAGGTGCCCACTTTTGCCGGTGTTTTCGGAGCCACAAATTGCCAGGCTCGCGGGAGGAATGACCTCTCTGAAGCAGTCTTTTTTACTTGGGTATATGTATGTTATATATGAATGAAATTAGCGGATTTACAAGATATTTTGGGAATTAATTCACACCCTCATATTAAGAAGACATTATTTGCTTAGATATAAATTAAAAATAAGGACAAACCATATTTATAAACACGTGTTTATTGGGAGATTAAGTTGTTTAAGTGACTCTTAACCGAGTCTGATTGGTTTCAGTCCAAAGTATGAGTTTAAAAACGTAATAAGTTGCAAATCTTGTTTTATAAACCCTAATAAAAATAGTAATGTAATGTTCTTGCAGTAAATATAATAACACCACTCTAACAGCATTATTTTAACATTATATGATATTTAATCGATTAATGATGTCCTCATTAAAGTTGATATTCTTATTTACAATTGACGAGAATAATCAGGCTAAGTAATTAAAGTTTAGTGATTAGTAGAATGCATATAGATCGTCTTAGTAAATGGAGTTGGGATCTGCTCAACCAGCTTCATCTCGAGCTCCATTTCCGTCTCCTCGGCTTACGCCAACGATGCACAGTATCTCCTTTTCTCATTTTACGTTGCAAAAATCATAACTTTTGAAACAAATAAGATAATCGAATAATTTAAACGGCATTTGACGGGTAATTGTTGTAAAATAAATCAATTTTTTCTTATGAAAATAAATTTTTAAAAACAATAGTTTAATAATTTGTTGCTTTAATACTGTTAAGTTGATTAAATAAAAATATTTTGAACCCTGTTTCTTTTCATTTTGGGATCATATTGTCTACTTATTACTAAAAATAAGCCTATATTTGGGAAATTACAAAAAGGCTAAGCATTTCTGGGTTTTAATCATTTGATTTTATACCTTTTTGTGATTTTACATGCCGCAGAGATGCAATAAACGGTTCAGATGATGCAGTCAAAATATGAATTGACTGTGTTGAATATGTTAGGTCCTTACTTGCAGTTGCAGTTGCTATACTTTTTCGAATATTCTGCTGTATTTTACCCTGAGTTTCGCATTTCCAAAGTCGCAGCTGAACGGACCTAATAAAAATTGATTCTGGTTCAGGAAAGATACACGCAGTGCGTAGTCATAGTGTCGTAACCGGCTCTTTCCAGCTTTAGATTTTATAGAATACTTTAGTCAGAAAAATTAATGGACACCTGGCACGTAGCAATTTACCTGTACAAGCATAAACAAAACTAGCCTTCTTTGGATTTTGATAAGAGTTTATAAATGTACCTGTGATTTAAAGCAAAAACAATGACCATTGGTTATGTTATATAGTTTTTATCTAATTTATTTACCAATTTTTTTGTATGATGCATAAATCGAAAAATTGTTCAACTTTGATTGCTCATATCTGACACCAAAAAAAATCTGCAAATATTTGGATTACACATTCGGAATCCTTGGAAAATTCTCTGTCGAATATGTAACGGTTAAAACTGTGCGATCATGACTTTTCCTATTTCTGCAACGGCTTTTGTTTGAGAGGCGCTACTGTGCGACGGTTGGCTGTTGCAGGCGGCCAACAGAACCCGCCAAGATCACTCTTAACCACCGAGCCGCGCTGTTAGCCGCTTCAGTTTAGTTTCAAACGCGCACGCGTGCGGACGCCGAGAGAACCACAACAGAGAGAGAGAGGGAGACAGACCGCAGCGAAAGAAAGCAGGCGGCGGAAGAAAACAGGAATCGCTACAGAAGCATCAGCAGCTGAAGAAGCCGACGCCGAATTAGAAATGTTTACCATTTAAGCGACGCCTAAAAGAAATACTCTCACGTACCGCCGCACTCTCTGCGACAGCTCTCTTCTGGCCTGACTCGGGAGCTCGAGCTCTCTCCGCCTGCCGCTCGCCACTCGGTGCTCTCTCCGGCTGAGTTAAAGTGAAAGTTTTCCACACAAAAGTGGCGAAGGTCCGTTATCTTGGCCGCCGTTCGGGCCAAGCTCGCAATCAGGCAGTCAGACACACGCGGAGCGTTCAGCTGAACAGTTGACCGGACGCATGGTCGAGGGAACCGTGAATCAGCTGCCAGATACAAGATACCAGCTACCAGCTACCAGATACAAGATACAGCTACGAGATACTATATAGATGTGGTGCAGTGTGTTAGTGTTGTTTATTCGGTGCCAGCAACTGTAAATTCGCGGCTGACCAAAGAAAGTGCGGTGGCCGCAATTAAATCGGAATCGAAATCAGAATCGGGAATCAGTGACAACTCACTTTGCCGCCTGGACGCCTCGCGTTCGTCGCCTAAGTCTTTCGTTTGGGAGCGCGCGCAACGACATTACAACACTGCTGCTGCCGTGTGCCTGTTTTTTTCGCACACTCGCTTCCGCCGATTTCGAAATCTCGCGCAGGGCTCCGGGGCTCGCTTCTGCTGCCAGACGGTCTAGGCCAAAATATAATAACAAGAACTCCCCGCACAAGTGTCCAGCCAAAACGCCAAACATGTTTAAGTGGGTTACGCCGGCCTCAACGGCGGACTTGTCCCGCTGCACAGAGCCAGAAACAACGGCGGCGATAACGAGAACAGCAAGAGCGACGAGAACAGCAACAAAACCACAACTACTTTCCATCGCTTTAACAAGTTTAATAATAATAGTCGCATCAGTTGTGCCGACAACAAGTGGATTTAGATCAATTGAAACGAATGGCGGTAAGTGACAGACAATTTACCTCATTGAGTCGATGAAAGGCTCGGCACAGCCACGGTGCTGTGTGCCGTTCAAAGAAGAAAGTTTAGCACAGACAATAAAAATGTAGAATTATGGCAAAGAAAATCAATTTGCCAAATTGCAAGCTCATGTCGCTGCTGCCGCTGCTGCAAATCGAATCGTGTCAGTGGCTTTTGCTGCCTCACTTTTGGATTTGGCCCATCCATTGGGGGGGGCTTTCACTCAATGGCCAAGTTGACAATGCGCAAGGCAAAAAATATAAAATAAATGCTTAAGACACAAACTATGCCTTTGTGTCAATAAATGAATCAGAAAAACTCTGGCACAGAAAACTCTTTAGCGACGCTGGCTGAGTGTGTGAGTGAGTGACTTTCCACACTCCACGCACCTGGCAATTATTTGGTTCGTTTTATGCTACATTACGGCCACAAAGCAGCCACAAAAGACCCTCTCGATGTGCAGACTAACTTGGCCATTGCGACTTTCCTTGTGACAGTTTTTACGACTGGCGGCAGCCTCTCGTTGGCACGAGGTCACCTGGCTTTGGCTCTGGCTCTGGCTTAAAAAGTGAAACAAATATCTGGAGTACCTGGTTATTAGCACACATCCTCCCCTTCCCCATTCAATATAGATTTAGTTCACCCCGAGGTGCCAACTTCATAAAAAAGCCACACACACAATCGGTTAGAGGGAAAATAAACCATTTGTGATAATCGACAGCACAATTTGTGGCCACATTAGAGATTCACGCTGAACAAAGAAAATCTGTTAGGGTTTTTTCTTTATTTATGCTCACTTTCTTCTGAACTTCTATAATTTTAAAATGAGTTATTTTTACATAAATATATTCTTTAAAATGTTTAAAGGCAACAATTCGAATCCCATAATTAAACAAACTTCTCGTGGCTCTATTTGCCTTTCTCCGCTTTGATTTTCCCAGCATTTCCCCCATTTCTTCGGCGGCTACCTGCCAGTACCTGTACCCTTTGAAAAAATAGGTTTGGAAAAACCTAGGAAAAGAAAATCAATACTTCCGTTTGCCAGCCGGCGGCTATCGCAGAACTGTGCTGCGTCAGCGAGGTGGAAGTCGGCAAATGCCAATCATCGTGTATATACACACCTGATCATTAGTACGAAACACGTAAAACAATTTTCAATTTCTATTCAGCCGCTGTTTGAACAGAAAGAAAACCAGGAAAGCAGTTCAGTTCACTTCAGTTCAGTTCAGGAAAAGCGCGTGTGCGAAATGAAAATGTCTTGGCCAGCCCAAGAGACCGCAGCGATTCTGATGGAAGCGTGTGCCAGTTTGCGGCTTTCTGTCGCTGTCGCTGTCAGTCGTTGGCTCGTCGCTTGCAGTTGTGGTTTTAGCCATGGCCAACACTCGGCCGCTGCTGCTCTTGCACTTGTCTTTGCGGTAATTTGAGAGGAGGCTGGGGCCGAGACTCAGACTGAGACCGAGACTGGGGGCCAAAGTCACTGCTGATGGATGGACAGTGTTCGATGTTCGACAGCGATGTAATTTCAAGATCACGTTTTTACCGCTGCCCGCCGCTCAATTGTTGCTCCACATCTCCGGATCGCTCCCGGCCGACGCTGCCTGCCCGCCAGTTAGCTACTTAAAAATCAATTCATAACTCTTTTCTTCTCGTTTGGCTAATTGTCGTACCGTTACAGACACACACTCCAATCGCTCACACTCGAAATTCTCAGTTTATGCAAATTACGAATTCCATAATTCCCCCCACATACTCGAATTTTTCGGTCGTTTTTGTCCCCCCTCGGAGCCAGCGACACATGCAATTAATGTGAAAGCGACATTTGACTTTCTTCTGGGCCCGCGAGAGGGCCGCTGCGATTTTCCCACAGCCATTTTACACTTCATAAACTTAACGCAATCGCATTAAAACTGTGACAGATCATGAACATCGAGTGCCGGCAGAGCATTTCACCTCGTCCAAGTATGGATTGCACTCCCTAACACCCGAGCAGCCGAGTGAAACTACAGTGGGGATTCTATAGCTCTACAGTGGGGATTCTATAGCTCTTGATATATAAACATAGTCAAAAGCTTGAAACACAGTGATAGATAATATATAATCCTGATTTTAGAATCCAATTGCAAATTCTAAGAGTATACAAACTTCGCTTTCCGAAGCTAGCTTCATTTCTTGTTAAATTTAAAATTAGAGTAGCTGTTTGACGTAAAGCCAGAAAATTACAATAGTTTTATACAACAATATATAATTTATGAATGTTATGATGCTAAATATTTACTGTGACTTAAGAGACGTTTATAATTATTTCTTGTAAGAAACACAGGTTTTAAAAATTTAAAAAAATATAAACAAGCTTTAAACGATCTAAACAATTTTCTATTTTTAATTTCTGTTGAATTTTAACTTGTATTAATCTTATATATTAAGATAAAAACCAAGCTTTTGATTAGTAAATTCAAGGATTCAATGAAATCGTAGTCTTTTCTTAGTTCAGTTTTCAATTTAGTTCAAAATACATCAAATCTTGGTTCTTCTTCCCAAGACTCCACTGTGCCCGAGTGCATGTGAATGGAGGTGGAAACAGTAGCTACTCAATTGGAAAGACTTGGTCGTGGTACTCGCACCCATTTGTTGTCGGGTGGCTTATCGTTTAGGCTCATCGGCATCGGCATCGGTGTTTCGAGTGCCACTGCCTTATATCGACACCGGAGCAGTTACAAATTATCGGCCTGTCAACACTCTAAGCTCGAAGTAAACCAATGCCACTGCGCTGGGAACGAAAGAAAGAAAGAAAGATCTGTGCGGTGTTATGGGATGCGCGTCGTCTAACAGGAAATACACGGCAAACTTCGAATTTGTTTTGACATGTTTGGCGGTGAAAGTGAAATTCTCCGCGATGAGCTGGTGAGCTGTCGGGCTTCCGCTGCATGACAAAACACATTCTTGGGGCCTTTGTTTTCGCATGGAAATCAACCAAAACGCATTAAAGCTTCGGCCGGCATCCATAGAATCCTCACTCTTCGGCAGTTTCCGCAGACATTGCAGCCTCATTGCGATTCGGCGGGTATCGATGGGGATCGAGATCTGGATCGGAATTGGAATCGGAATCGGAATTGAGGCTATTGCCAAAAATGATGTCATTTATTTCGGCCAAGCAAGACAACTTTCACTGCTCATTCACGCCGCTTTTTTATTTATTTTTTAACAGCAGCTCATCGTCGCATTTGATATGATTTTCAGCAGCAAATTTGTTGGCAAAACGTTTCCATTTTACGTGCAGCAACTTCATTTGATTTATCGTTGCCGCGAATCTTTTGTCACCACCGAACCCCGAGTGTTCAATAACAAATGTCCCATTGTGCGGAATTTTCACCAAATTGAATGTTTCCCGGGCGGCGAGCCACCCATTGTTTGGCCTTCATGAGCATTGTCGAGCATCATGACCTGGCAAAAAGTGACCGTCCACGGAAAGAATAATAATTGTAATGAAAACAATAAGCGGCGGCGAATGAAGCCGCCTCTAAACGATGGCCAAAATGGTACTTCCACTCTTTTCTGGGTGGCAAGTCTTCCGCGGCTTCTTGCCCAATGTCTCGGGGTGGGGAGCAGCCAACATACCTGGCCGAACCTGTTCCAGGTGAGCTGGACTCGTGGTTGACACCGTGTGATTACCTTTCTTATTACGGGCAGCAAAGCGATTCAAAAGCACATTTTCCAGAGGTGGGCACGTGAGCAGTTCTTCAATTTGAAGTAAATATATTTTTTAATTATTTTGTGGAGCAAAGCACAAGGCATTTTGTAGTAAATACCTTTTAACTGACCGCATTTGGCCACTTGGCTGAACAAACAAATTGGCAAACGAGTAATACCAAAACACCAAACCGCAACATAATGTTGTTGATTACAAAACCATTTAAGTTA
>JAEIIL010025283.1:0-13016 GCA_018905715.1 Drosophila lini | reverse complement strand
CCATAACAAAGCCAAAAATGCACTAAATTCAATTCGGAAAAAGTTGTTGTGTTCGTTTTTTTTACGGTTAACTAATCTATTAATTATTATTTAATTTTAATATTTATTTATAATTTTATATAATAATTTTTTGAAAAGTAGAAGTCAGTGGCTGGCTGGCTGATGGTGACGATAAACCATAAACTATACCAAATATTATAATAAATGAATTATTTAAAACAGTTTAAGAAATATTAATAAATGAAATATTTTAAGAATATATTTTGAATTGAGACATTTTAGGAAAAAATTAGTTATATCGAAAACTCTATTTCTAAAAAATTCTATCGATAAAATAAACAAAAGAAAACTCCATTGAAATTAATCTAAATTAAAATAAGCATAAACCAATTGCATATTTTCAAATTCTGAGAGCATTTGAAACATTCCATCAACCAGAAGCTCTATATCTTTCAGGTTCGATCGATAACTACCGATAAGTATCATCTAAGATAAACCATTGAAAGCCAAAAGCTATTTAAACGAAAAATAAATCGATTTAAATTCCGAATGCATCTTTTCAAATCCCTGCCTTCGTCTGGAACCATTTGGAAAGGCTTAGCCATTGAGGGCTAATTTTCTTGCAGTGCACGTGTGTAGCTTTTGCTATTGCTAGTGTGGCTGCTTCACTGCAACAATATATTATGCGCTAAGCTCCTCAACTATGCAGCCAAGCGAGGGCGAGGGCGAGGGAGGACCACCAGGCGGCCGGGTGGCCATTTGGCTTTGGCTCTGGTTAACCGACTACCGTTTTGTAATTTATTTAAGTAATAAAATAAATATATGTACGTTATACGAACACCGTGCACCTGCCCTGCCCTGTGCTGTGCTGTGCTGTGCTGTGCTGTCCTGTCCTGCTCGACTCTGGAGGACCTGGAGAGAGTTCCGCAGAAAGGCGGCGGCGGGGCACATGCGGCATGGATGTGGACCTGGAGGTGGATGTGGATGCGTTAGTGGGTTTGTTGTCAAGCGAAAGTGCGCTTCAAGTGCACGAAGCACCCACTTACCCAAAGTGAATTTAGTGTCAAGTGCAGGAAAATGTGAAAAGCAGCTGCGAGTTAGTTTTTCATATTTAAGCAGCACTTCAGCCCGGCAGCGGCACATACTGCTCCGCACAGTGGGGTATTTTTTGTGCCTGCCTGCAACTAGAGATCAGAGATTAATGCAAAATAACTAATTTTAAATGAGATATTTAGGGGGAATATTTTAGAATTTTAAAAGGAAAGTTTGCTAAATTATTTAATACTCAAAGAAAACGTTTAAGAGGTAAAGTAGCTGTATTAAATTCAAGAAAAACTAATTATTAATGAAGATTAGAAACTGCTCCTTTTTAAAGTTGAGCTGGTGAAGTTCTTAAACTGAAAAAAAACAAGTAAAATATTTAACAAATAAAGAGGGAAACATATACTTATATTAAATATTTATAATATATTTTTGATCTACTTTTCCATTTCCTTAAGACTTCTGATCTCCGATCTTCTTAAGAAAGTAATTAGCAAATGTTTTGAAAGAATAGCTTTCATTCTTTCTCTTACTGAACTTATTATTTAATAATAAAATATATATTCTCCTACTGTGCCAGCGCACCTGCAAAAGGAGAGTGGGTTGCGGATCAAGGACCAGGACCTGGTCTGGCTTGGATTTCAGCTGGCGGATCCTTCAGGGCGAAACAATGACTGTGCCGCCATTTAGAAGCCTTTCGTCCTCCCCCACACCTCCCCCCCTGGACGACGCCGCGGCGGATGTCGTTGACTTTTCAAGTCGCATTAGGAGCGACACGGCGGCGTCGCCTTCGTTCGCAGTGGGCTTTTTGGGTGACTGTGGGTGCCATAGGGGTGCCCTGTGGGTGATGGGTGTTGGGCGGGAGGGTGGGGCTTAAGTGTGGTGCCTCGCGGTGGGGCATAAAAATACATGTAAGAGGCTTTCAGCTTATTGTTTGGCACTGTCGCGCTTTTATGATTGCACGCAGGGTCCTTGGCGCTCTTCTCTCCCTTATATCTTGTCTCGGCTTAATTTTATTGATATTACACGTACTTGACGGCGACGACCAGGTCGAAAACAGGCGCCGCCAACTGCGACCTCCCCCCCCACCGTGCATTTCCATTCCCATTCGAAGCATTTGGCTATTAATTTTTACGACTTGCGACTTACGACGGTAACTGTGAGCGGAGTTGATCAATTTTTCATATCTATTGGCACTTGTGTACTTTTCGCGATATATGTCTTGTATATTTATGATGCACATGCACTGTGCCAGTGCAAATCCAATTACGGTTTCATAATCAAGAATCAGGAGACCATCAAGGTGTTGGCACTTTGTTTTCTTTTTGAGAATTTCTGAAATTAATTAAATGCTCGGTTTGTCAAGTCAGTTAGAGAAATAACCAAAATTGTAAATGAACTTCCACTATTAAATTATTATTATTATTTATAATAAACATTATTTTACCATCTTAAATTCAGAAACTACAAATTCCACTTAAATTCAAGAATTTCTCATCTCCAAGCTGTGCAACAAAAACTTGTACAAATTGTTACATTTGCTGTAATTACTTGCGAGTTCCCAATGAAATTCCATCTGGCGAATATATATCTTTTGGGGGGATATTTCGTACGATTGGCTCCTTTATTTCGTATTCTCTAACACAACAACTATTCCATAAACATGTAAGTATATGTAAGCCTGGCTGCTGGTTTTTGCTGTTGCTTTTCGGGCAATAAAAATGCTACAACTTAATTAATTAAGTGCAAATGATAAAAATGACCAAACAGCACGAAACACACACACACACACACACAGGGCAAAACAGAGAGAGAAAAAACTAATTAAGTTTTATGTGCAATTTTCGTGGCTGAAAAGTTTCGTTTGTGTGTGTGGTGGGCAAAGGGATGGTGTGGCCAAAACGGGGGAAAGGGCTCTAGAGTGTGCCACGTTACGTGGCCGTCACGTTCTGTTATTTATTTTGATAGTTTGTTGTAGCTGCACAGCAGCAGCGCTTTTCCCATTTCCCATTGTCCCCTCGTCGCCGCCCATGCCTTGGCGCTCTTGGCCCTGTTTTGGCGGGAAATCTGTGCGCTGACATTTGCCGCGATTAATGAAAGTTAAGCTTTTGTCCGAGCCCTTTAATTTGTGGCCATTACAGCAAGGAGAAGAGGGCTAATACACAGCGCGAAAATAGGTGGGTCCTTTGTACTTTGTTATCTTATGACCATACAAAGTGTTATTATTTGTAAAGGAGTAAATGAGGCATTCAAAATTTGAATTTCAAATGCTTTTGATCAGCATTAAAAAATCACTTTAAAAATTGTAAAAAATTGGTAACAATTTTAATTTTAAAATATATAGTATTGCAGATTTATTTGCCTTTTGAAAACGATTTTTTCAAATATTTCCCTTTGATCTTCGAGTGCCAGCACACAACCACACCCACACACATACAGGATCCCCGCAGACAAAAATCCATTGCCTACTTATGTGGGCTGCACGAGAGCCGCCCAGGTGGGGGTGGAGCTAGACTGGCTGTTTTTATTCCAAGAGGAGAAGGACTGCAGGAAAAACACATGCCTGGCCAGTAGCTTGTTTACATGCGTTTGGCGCACTCGCCAGATAAATTAGCAGCAACATCACAGCAGCAGCAGCAACAACACTGCAACGTTGCAACGTCCTGCAACCAGCTCACATTTAGCCAACGTTGATTGTCAAAGCTAGAAAGTTGCAACCATCAAAGGGTTATATTTCCAATTAAAACTGCAAAATAAAATTTATTTTATTTATTTACCTATGGCCTTACAGCATCAGTCTTAAACATAATCAAAAGTATAAATGTCCAGTAAGGCATTCTGTGAACCTTTTAAAGATTAAAATGTATCAATTTAGAACAAGTTTTTGGGGTATTTTAATTTATTACTACAACAATTTTAAATTATTAAATTATGCTTTTGGGTTTACCTATTTATTTCTGTTAAAATATTGTTGATAATAATAGTTTTTTATTGTTTAAAAATGGTTTTATATTTTATAAAAATCAAAACTATATTAAATATAAGAAATCTCTTACATAAGAGTCTGGGAAACTCTGCAAAAGTTTATAAATATTGTATAGCTTAGTTAAATGTTAGTTTTTGTTTAATTTGCACGAAATTGATCAATCATAAATGAACCCATTTGCTAGGGTATAAAAACTTCGGTCCTAGTTAAATTTCTACCCCATTTCTGTATTATTTTGAAGCACAGCTGAAATTGCCAAAATTGTGGATTGCCGGTTGCATTTACTTAGTTGCATTCGAAGCTCCAACATTTTGAAAGTTGCTGAAAAATATTTGTCCCTGCTCCAAGCAGAACTTGAACCCTTCTGCCGCCGACCGACCGACGATGTGTTGGAAAAACTTTCGACTTCAGTACACAACTTACCTCAACTTCTGGCGGAGAGCACGAGGAAAAAAGATTTGTTAACTTGGCCAGAAAATGGGTGGAGAAAGAGAAACTTTCCATTCAAAGTTGGCCCGAGAGAGAGAGAGAGAGTAATTGAAGGAGACGAAGGACTGACTGGCTTACAGTCCAATTTCGCAAATCGTCCGCTTTTGCAGGTGATAAATTTTGAAAGGCATTTTAATTGATTTCGACAAGAGAAATTAAATTCAGCCAGAGCCAGAGAGCCAGTGCCAGTGCCAGAGCGAAGGTGTGAGCAACATCAATTATTAAACGTTCTATGCCATTTGAATTATCAAATTTTGCCACTGACAAAATGCTCGATGCTCCTTGCGCCTCTCTTACATGTGAGTTTCAATTAAAAATTTACTTATTTGCTCGACAAAGTTTTTGCAGCAGCCAGGAGACGACTTCAAATACCAAAATGCTCAAATACAAAACGACTGGCAGAATGCAGAAGGAACCGTAGGATGCCAGGATGTACAAGGAAATGTGAATGTGAATGTGGATGGGTATAAGAATGGGTATGGGAATGAATAAATTTCCAAGCAGTTGAAATGTTGAACCAAGCGAAGTTTCTGCTTTGTTTTGGCGCCTCAACTAAAGAAACACACACAGAATGGAGAACAGGGAGCGGCGTACACCGGAAAATAGCATCCTGGGAAAGGCATTAGCATGCAAATTATGCATTTATGGGGTTAAGCAGTTAACAAGCCAGCTAAAAACTCAGGTAAACATTAAATAAATGTTGTAAAGTATACTTTTTTCAATATTTTCCAATCAAAAGCTAAGCTAAGGACCTGTCTCAGTGTATTCTCATCCAAAGAAGATGCCTAGGCTGGAACGGCATGCGGTTTGTGGCGGCCTCTTCTCTTACTTGCTGCACACTTTGTGGCTATCGGTGACAGGGGCGGGGAACTATATAGAGTGGCAAGACGGAAGAGGGGGCTAAGGAGCGAAACCCTGGAACTGGCGGAGAAACTGTTCAAGTTGTGCAGCGAAAGCCACAAAAATAGGAAACGACGACAAAGTAAGTACACTGCAGCAACCCTGCATCCCTCGCGCCCCCCCTTGAGTGGCAACCTCCTACGCCTCTGTGCAAGAAATTAGAGCCGCAAATCATTTTGAAAACAATGCATATGCCATGTCATATGACAGGGACTCATTCCGAGGGGGAGGAAACTTGTTGGGTTTTCCAGGAAGCTGCACAGAATCCCCAGCTTTTTACACATCGGATATTCGAGATTCTGCCAATGCTAATTAGTCGGGTTTGCGGCGGCTTCTAATTGGGATTAGCTGGTGCCGAAGGAGCAACTTTCCGGGGGCGTAGACGCGTCAGAGAGCTCATTAGAGAGAAAATTCCGACCGATGCTGCAGAACTTTATCATTTGCCGAAAATGTTTATTGTAATCCCATCATAACAGGCTGTGTTCCTTCCCACCGATAATCATATTCCATTCGGTCACAAAAGAATCACGAGTCCTTTTGGATAACAGGATTTGGTCAGGGTACCCTGACCGAACCGGAACCGGAACCCTCAACCAAAACCCTACTCGAAATCAAGGCCCGGCAAGAAGGGCTTCTTCTAAGCCAAACCCCGCCGCTTCGGCCATGTGTGTAATGTCGGCTCAGACATGTCTAACACCCTTCGGGCTAAGCTGCACTGCCCCGCCCACTGTGCTTCTTCCTTTCATTTCACGTCTCCTCGAGGAGGACTTGCAATTTAATATTCATTTTGTGAAAGACCCATTTACATTTTGCGTTTGCCCTTTTTCGTTACTCCAGCTCCAGCTCCAGCTCCAGCTCCCTTCCTGCATGTGAGTTGCACTTTCTTTTTTTTTTTTTTTCGACCTCATTCCTAAGACCTCTCCTCCCCCTGCTCTACTCACCAGGGGGAGCGACTGCTCAACACGGCGTATGCGTAATCTAAGCAGAGCCTCTCCTACATTCCCCAGGACTCTTCAGTGCCTTTTGTTTGACTTAATTCAACCGCAAAGGCACAAGGATGCGGGATGTGTAGGGATGTGCTGCTGGGAGGCTGGGATGCTGGGACACAGGGATTTGCGAGCGTTGACCACTTGAAAAGATTTTAACCCGCTGTCCCCGACTTTTGTCCAAGAGCCTCTCCCATCGTCCTTTCCTTCCTTTTCCTTCTCCTGTCTGCTTTTGGGAGGAGCAAACCTGCTGCAGCTGTTGATTTATACGCACTGGACCATGTCAATGTCGATGCCGGGCGCCCTGAGGGAAGCAATCATCGCCGGGTTGCCATAACCAGATGTCCACAGAAAAAGGGGTTTTCACGGAGAGAAAAAATCTTGAAAATCTGAAGAAAAATGTTAAGCATGCAGAGGTAGAAACGGGGAAGCTTTTCCGTGGTGCAAATTTTAAGTTTTATGATATCTAAATTGCTGTGTTTTAATTTTATTAAAATCCAACAATTCAATCAAAAGGAAAATTAATTAAACAAGAAAGAAAACTTACTTTAAAAGGTCGGAATCGACTGCTTTACTGCTTTATAAACTTCCAACTAAAATAAATGTCCTTCAAGGGTTTAAAAAATGCCCCATTTTTTATAATAAACGTTATTCTCAATCAAAATAAAGCTTCCAAATCTTTTGTGGAATGCTTTTCTTTCCGTGTTTGCTTTAATACAATTGCAAATCCAATTCGAGCCTGGCATTTGGTTGGGTTAAGGGAGCCAATAAACACGTAATCGGCCACGCCCACTAAGCCTCCACAATTAAAAGGAAGAGCGAGAGCGAGAGAGCTGCAACTGGGAAATTGTTTTTGCGGGTGCCGAAATAGTTATTAAAATACATACATATGGACGGTTAAATGTTTAACTAATGTCCCGCCATATGTGATAATTGGGGGCGTGGGTGGACGGATGCAAATATTTGGCCATTGGCCACAAAGCCCGGACTTACTGCCAACCAGCGAAAATGCAATTGAAATGCAAATATTAATTACAATCACATGGCCGGCGAGGTGCTATCGTATAGTACAGTCGCTTCTGTCGTGCGATAGTGGAAAAAAGCGAGTTTGTTGTTATCGATAGGCAAAAAAAGAGCATTCATACTATGAATTTCATAGGCGTGCTTCCGTTATAACCTTGACAAAAATATTTAACTAATTTAATGAAAAACTGAATAATAATATTTCAAAATAATATTATTTAATTATTGAGTGGATGAATGTGCTTTAAAAAAATTAATGGAGACCATTGAAATAGAAGCTGCATAAAACCTAGCAATCCTTTTATTTAATTATTAATTGATAATAATAATAAGGGCATTATTTGAATTCAAGAAAAACAATTGTTTAAATATTAAATAGAATATTTACTATTGAAAGCAACCAAGTAAGCTGTTTGGGAAGTAATATTTAGAGACCAAATATTTAGTTTTTTATTTCGAGGTTTGTCACCTACTTTATATCATGCTTCTTGTTATCGATATATTTATATATTGACGTGCGCAACTGTACCAAAGCTGGCTACATGGGAACTCCCTTCTCTAGTTCCTTTTTCTTTTTCGATTTTCGACAAGCTTTGTGAAAATTGAATTTGTGAGCAAACACATAACCTCCAACGAAAACGATGAACTATAACCGCAGATACGCAAAAGTAAATGGACTTCTAAAGCGATCATGTAAGAAACTACAGATGTATTTAATTATTTCTTCAATTTCAGCATCCGCGCAACACGTGGCCAGGCGCACCGCCCGTGCGCCATGCGCCTGCGCAGTTCCAAAGACGCGAGCCGGCCTCGCCGAATGCCTGGCATGGACGCCAGTTCCAGAACACTCCCAGCCGGAATGTACAGTCCCACACAGCGACATTCCCAAAGACAATCGTGACTTTTGGCAGCACACCGGGCTACTACCACCGGGGTTGTTGGTATAACGCCACACTGCATAGCCAACTGACGGCGCAAGTGCAGCAGCAGCAGCAGCAGCAGCAGCAGCAGCAGCAGCAGCAGCACGTGCCACAATATTACATGACCGCACAGGCGGAGCAAGTGCAGCATCTGCCTCGATCTTATCAATCGGAACAGGTCGGGTCGTCTTCATATCCCTGGCAGGAGCAGCAGCAGCAGCAGTTTTCCTTTCAGGAGCAGCAGCAACTTTCCTTTCAGGAGCAGCAGCAGCTTTCCTTTCAGGAGCAGCAGCAGCAGCTTTTCTTTCAGGAGCAGCAGCAGCTTTCCTTTCAGGAGCAGCAGCAACTTTCCTTTCAGGAGCAGCAGCAGCTTTCCTTTCGGGAGCAGCAACAGCTTTCTTTTCAGCAGCAGGAGCAGCGCCAATTCTCGACTCAATCTTATCAACGACAGCAGGTAAGGTCGTTGTCCTATCCTTTGCAGCAGCAGCAGCTTGTCATATTACAATCCTTTTCCCAGGAGCAGCCCTCCTATCAATCACAGCAGCTTATGCCTTCATCCGGCACATCCCAACCGCAGTATATCCTGCTGCCAGCGTATCCATCGCAAGAGGAACAGCCCCAGCAGGTGATCCTGCAAGCCTATCCATATCAGCAGCCTCAGCAGATCTTGCCTCAATCGGCACAGCAGCAGCCCATCACGCTGCCTTCTTATTCGCAGCAGGCCAGACCTTTGCAGCGATCTCAGCAATATCCGAGGACACCTCGCGTAGCGCCCCGAGCAGTGGCAGCACCCCAAGCGATGCCAGCAGCTCTGCAAGGCCAAGTTTCTCTCCGAAGCAAGGCTCCTCTTCTGGGCCAGGCCCCTGTCCTAAGCAAGGCTCCTCTTCTGGGCCAGGCCCCTGTCCTAAGCCAGGCCCCTCTTGTTAACCAGGCCCCTCTCCTAGGCCAGGCACCAACAATAGAATCTCCAAGAAACCAAATGGCGCAAGTTCCTCCCGCAGTGGAGGCTGCTGGGCCAGAGGAGGAGGCCGCACAAAAGCCACCCGAAGAAGTGGTGGAGATCAATCTGGGACCCGGCATTCATGCCACCAGATTCCACAACAAGATAACCATTGAAATTGGACTATCTTGCGTGGACATTGATGTGACGGAGAGACGTCGCGATGTGGGCGATTTGATGAATGAGGCCTTGAACCTCATCCGAGGGGTAAGCCAGAGCAATTTGCTTTTCATGGGGCTTCATTAGTAATTAGGCAGTTGTAAAGATATAGAAGGATATAGAAATTAAGCTAATCCTGGAATAATGTAAGCCCGCTTTGTCCAGTATATTTCCAGACGCCGCCTCCCACGACGCCGAAGGACACGCCAGCGCCAACGATCCACCGTCCAGCGGATTTTGTTAGCAGATAAGGAAACCCAGACTGTTGATCCTTGGGAATCGGATGAAGAACTCTCGTCTGACAATCCCGACTCCGTGCAGGTGTCACCATCTACCAGTCGAACCTTGACGCAGGAGGAATTTTTCTCACTGCATTCTGAGGCATCTTCAACGCGAGTAGCGTTCGACGAGAAGGATCGTGTGTCTGGCGCCGAGGGGAATGATCTCAATTGTGATCAGGCAACCAAAGGCTTAAGCGATCCTGAGCAGCCGAAAAACGCCACGAAGCCAACTCAATCGGAGAAGAACTCTTCCCACTGGAAGCCCAAAGGAGCTGTCACTGAGGTAAGTACCAAGTCTCCCCTAAATTCTTGCAGTTTTCTCATTGCATTCATTCAAGCCAACGACAACCATTGACGACACCTACTCCTGGCCACCTTTGGGCACCCGGGCATCCACCACCAAGGTCTCCTTGGCCCAAAAAAACCATTCCCTTACCAGATCTAGAGATCCGAGGGCTTCATCGGCATCGGCATCTCAAAGGAGTTACCGAGGCATCAGTAAAGAGTCAACCTTTCAACCCAAACAGATCCTGCAAAACCCGTTGCGCCATGGAAAGGATCGAGCCCAGTCGAACGAGCCAGGAGTTTCAATTGCTCCAGCCTCTTCGCAGGCTCCGCCAAGCCGATCGTTGAGTTCCGCCAATGAAAAGATGATTCTAAACAGTCGGAAAATTAATATGGACTACGGTGGGCAGGTGAAGGGGCATTCACTCCGAGGCCTGAAGCAGAACAAGTCGGATACGATGCTGATAGCTGGCAATATGTTCGCGTTGCTGGAAGAGCCAGGGGCGAAGCAACCCTCTCCGCTGAAGAACAGTCCCAAGGCTGCTGGTAAGGCTAAAGACCATTTAGATCCCCAGAAATTGGCCGCGAAAAGGGCCAAGACGCAGAAAAGAAATTTGAAAAGGAAGGAGAGAATCCGTGTAGCGCGACTGAAGGCCCAGGAAAAGGCAGCCACAGAGGCGGAGGCCACACCAAAAGCTCCAGCTGCCGCTGACAATAACAGTGGTATAGATGGGAAACAGTGCGAGGTGCAGTTTTTGGGGGAAATCAAAGTTAAGGGCCTTCCACTTACCATCCCCAAGCCCCCAAAGTTCCTGCTAATCCCAAATGGTGGAGGCGACATCGCAGAGGAAACCCCCACGGAGACCAAGGCCGCCAAAGAAGGCGATCCTCCAGCCAAGATCCCTGGGGAAAATGTGGAATCCCCTAGCTTGGGTGCAAGGAAGGGACGACGCAGCCAGTTCCTAGAGACGGTGGCGGCTGCCCTGAAATCACCCGAAGAAAAGGAGCCGCCAGCCAAGCGCAATTTGTGGGAGAAGAGGAAGTAGCCCCAGTTCCGAGGGCTAAGAATTTATATTTTTTTAAATATTTTATACCAAAATGTTCAAATTTTATATACAACACCCAACTATTTTGGTAAATGAGCTTAATAACGTACAAATTTAAATGGAAACATGCGCTCACTCGCAGTAATGTAATGTAGTTTTGAAAATCGATACCAATGAGCATACATTTTATACACTTTATTTCTTGATGAATAAATCTGTGTATTCAGAGATCTCAAATACTTAAAGTATACTTAATATTTACACATTAAGACTTTCAAAAAAAAATCCACCAAAGGAAAAAAACATGTCAAAAGTTTTATGAACAAAATCCCAAACCTTTTTATTTCATTTTCAGTTTACTGAACTGCTGAAGCAACCCTCGCATTAGGCGCCCCATGAACCGTTTCACGCAACGTGTCGCGTTGTAAATAGAATTTGTTGTGCATAATAAAATTATGCATTCATAAAGCACTCGCAGTGGCAGTCGCAGTCGCAATCGCAGTCAAAGTCGTAGCCGAATATATGGTCATAAAACACTCACTGAATGCAATTTTCACCGCCGCCTCGGGCACCATTTTCCGCCCACCAACTCCCCCCCCCTAGTCCCCTATTTTCACCATTTATGCACACAATGCACAGCCATGGAAACCTCACTGATGCGATGGCAGCAGTCTGATTTTCCACTGCCATTCAAATCGCCATAATGCCGACGAGTCCCCTTTTCAAAAGCAGTCCATTTGGCCAAAACTGAAGGAGAAGCGACCCCGGTGGCGTCAAAAGGGGATCCCCGGATGGGGATATGGATCCACATATGCCTGTCCAAGACTTGATTTTGAATGGGCAGAGAGCCTCCTCTGGCAGGATAAATTAAAGTTCAACGGAATGATATAGTGGGGTTTATGAAAGTATATATTGTATTGAAGACCTGTTCTTTGACGTGTTTGTTTAATCTCATTTAAATTTAAAAATATTTATTATTTATAATTTAGTTGAAAATAATTTCAAAACTATTTTGTTATGTTTGAACCTTGAAAATCTTGGGATAACCTAGGAATAACCTGCAAATCTACACACTTTCTTGTAGTTGAATTAAAATACTTATTTAAAAACATATTTAGTTGAATGTTATAAATAATATTTAAAAGACTGTTTGTTATATAATTATTGTATGTAGTCACATATATATTATCCCCCGATTTCCCTTCCCTAAACCTAATCTTTCGGTTTAAAGGTGCGGAAATTCGGCCAAGTCGGCGCAAGTTGCCTCCTTGGGATTGGGCCTCCTGGTTTCCCTCGTTTCCTTGGATTTCCGCCAAGGGGGTGACACGATGCCGTCCATAAACGGATTATAATGCGTGAACCCCCGTATCAGAAGCCCCGCCTCCCTTCGACCTGGCCGCCGCCACCGCCTACTACTTATGCCTGCCCATCGCTGAGCAGTTAAACCGCTTACAGAATTTCAGTTCCCAACCCGCCAGGTTGGCCTTAAACGCTGCACTCGGAGAAATATGGTGTTAATAAGTTTAAAATTAATATAAAATAATATATAAATAATAAAATATAGAATACAGAATTGGGAATTGAAAAATAAGCCTAAATATTTTATTATCTTTTGAAAGATTACTATAAATTCTATATTGAATGTCCTTCAAGTTTGGTAATTTAAGGCTTTTCGTGGCCAGGCTTAGACGTTGTCAAGACCGTTTCCATATTGGAATTAATCAAATCAATTAAGGATGCTTTAATTTTTAATATTTTAGAAAAAACTATTATTTTATTATTATTATTTGTGAAAATATGCTTTGGCAACCTTGAAATGCTGCATTTAAGCTTGCTTTTCATTTAAAATTATGCAAAAACAATTCTTTATGCTAGAAAAAAAATATGAAATTACAGATAT
>JAEIIL010025273.1:0-22224 GCA_018905715.1 Drosophila lini | reverse complement strand
CAGCTTCAAGTGAGTCCTCCCGCACATCCTTATTCCTGTTTATCCCGTTAAGCTCGTTTGCCACGGCGCCACTCAAGTGGAGTTTTTCCCCTTCTTTCTCAATTTCTTTGGTATTTTCTTCTCCTCTGCAAGGGGGCGTGGCACAAGGACATCCGTGAATGCGATTCACCAGCCCCTTTAGAGTCCTGCTTTGTTGTTGGGTTTAAATATTTTATTGATGTCATTTGGACAATACTCCGCCAGTGCTCACTTGGATGCCTCCGTTCAGATCTCTTATCCGCACTCCACTCCCCGAATGTTTTATTGCTGGCTTGTTGATATTTTTATCATTCCTCCTCCCCCGCAGCAACTGTTCCCTCGTCCCCAGATTACTGCGCTTTAAGTGTTGTCCTTCGATTGTTATCCCCGTTCCCATTGTTGTCCTTGTTGTGGCTTAAACGCTCAAATCAAATCAAATTTGATATGCCTCATTTGTGGCAATTACAGAGGTTGAAAGGGGATGAGAGGGGAAATGGAAAATGGGAAAGCTAGTTGGCTTATTTAAATTTCAGTTAACTGTTGACTGGCACAAAGTTTGTGGGGTAACTGAGTTGACCAGCATGGAAAATATTTATCTTTTCAATTTCATAAAGTTATATCTTGGCCACGTTCCTAGTTTCGATTCTTTGTGTTTGTCTCGATACATTGAACAATTTCCCATTTATGCGAAATGCACTCACAACTTTTCCACCTTCACCAACACGCCCTTGCCTGGCACACATCTGGACTTTTTACGTACTTCCGCCCTAATAAAGGCTTTCTCTCCCCCGGAAAGGATAAAAAGTATGGCAAGCATGTTCCGCAGAATAAACTTTTTTCCCCGGCACATATGGTGGCCTCATCCCCCTGAAGGAGGCATAACTCTGTTGTTAGGCTCGCGAGGCATTCGTAAAGAAATTTGCCCCATGCCCCCGCCGTATTGTTTTCTTTTTTGAGGCTGCCTAAAAGTATGCAGTCGCAGCTGCATCCATTCTGTACCGGATTCCGGGGGTTTTCCGAAGTTTTCCACAATGGGCGACGAATAAAAAGAGCTCGCGGCGAACACAATGGATAGATAATGGAGTGGGACTTGGTTTCTTAAAGAATTTCGTAAATATTTTGAACAGTTTTTGGCTCAATAACGGCATTTTTCCATTTGCTTCGAGGTTAATTTAGTTCATCTTTTACTTTTGCTGGCTAAAGTTTGTTAATTTTACATAAATTTGGCGACATTTCCTGCGCACTGCGGAAATTGTTTTGAATACTTCATTTCTGCATTTTTCCCTGAAATTTATTTATACATCGTTTTTGCCATCATTCTTGGCCAGAACTTGGTCCGAGCAGATTGCACCAAGGGTGGAGGTAGAGGGGAAAGAGAACCGACGAAAAAATAGGAAAAATAATTTCCCTTTTATGCAGATGAGTCCTGCTTCCAGTGTCCTTTTCTGTAATGAAATTGACATCTCGTGCCGCGATTCAAGCTGATTCCGTTTTTGTTCCGCTCTGTTATGTTCATTTCGCCTTTCGAATTTCCTCATCAAGTACATTTTTCTTTTGCAACATCCTCTTGTTACTTCTGGGAGAGATTTCAATTCAATTTCCGCATTTGTTTGGCTTATTCTTTTTCTACCCACTTCGGTCATAGTTCTTGGTAAAATAAAAATCTTTGGTTGGACAGTTATATAGTTATTCAAAGCTTGTGTAATCAGTACTATAAAATTCCATAACTTTCTCACATTTTTTTCTTTCAGCATATTATCCAACGATATAATCGATATCCGCAGGCGACAATAATTCGTAAACTTCAATAAACCATTATCAGGATCGGCGTCCACATCCGCTGGGATGCCTCATTAACCGTGGCAGCCCTGGTTGCACTTTCAAATGATTAAAAAGCGTAATGAAAAATGCATGCTAAAGTTTGGCGCGTTTGTGTCATTGAAATTCAAGTGACACACCGCCCTGCCGATCCCGCGATCCCTGCTATTAAACCCTCAGACATCACACGTCCGCATAATAATTAAATTGAATATGGCAATTTTACGCAATTTCACTTGTTTTTATACCCTGACTTGGGGTAAACAAGGTTTTTTAATTAATTCATAAAATACTTGTTTTAAGGAATGAAAATGAAGAACCCAAAAGGAGCTTTAGATAAACAAATATGCTACTGCTTTCTAATTGAATACAATTTTAAAAAATCTATATAAAAATATTTCTCTGATCTGCAAGGGTGTTTCAGCTTCGTTAATTTAAAAAATCCTTCTTTCAACATTTTGTTTTTTAACCGCTGTTGTTATGGCTGCTGTTGTTGTTGGAAAGGGCATAAAAAATGGATACAATAAAATTGCATAACGAATAAAATGCGGTCGGAGTGAATTGGTCTTCCTTACCAGATCCAAACCAATTGCTAGATCCAAGCAAATAAAAAAAAAATGCAACCAGGTTAATTGTTTATTAATGTTTTGCATTTTTTTCTTTCTTTTTTTACGGTTGCAAATGATGTTTGTTTTTGTTAATATTAATGTTTGGCGGGCGTTGTTTAATTTGGTTGCTAATTAAGCATTTAACACATCATTTTTGTTCCCTACTGATGCATTTAATTTTTATTTCAATTTGCTCGCAGAGTGCCTTGGCCGCCCATTCAGTTCCTTTATTTGTCTTTTTCGGATTTTTATTTAATTTAATGCCTCAGTTACAACTCATTTTATATGCTTAAATACATGATACATAGGTGTAGTCCGTGTACGAGTGTGTTTGTTTCTGTATATATATATATGCATGTCTATAACTGTATATGATGGTATATATTTATATATATATATATATATTTTGTGTCTTCATTTCAATGGTGTCCATAGCTCTGCTTTTAATTCAAATATAGTTCTCACAATTCAACATTATTCCTTGTGTGTAATTTTTACGCAGTTAAAGCAACACAATTATCGTTATTATTATTTTAGCTTAATGTTTAACATTCTGTTTTATCTTTACATCAATTGTAAGCCTTTAGTACATGGTAATTAAATTGTTTGTTGAAGATGACCGTTTGAAGATTGGATCTCATGAGCTTTGGTAGGAGTATTTGATGGACAAAACTAAATTGAAGGGGAAGTATTGCATTTTTTGTTCGCTCAGATTAGAATTTGCAACCTAATAAAAGGCTTTTTAATCGTTTGGCATTTCTTTCTTATTATATGTATGTGTATTTTTAGAATTGTTTAATGCTAAGTAACCTTCCATGACAATTTTGGACATTCTTCTGCCAAAGCTTTCGTTCACTTGAATTGTAACTTTAACTGAATCCAAAATGTACAGAATGCCTTTAGCTTTAACTCAACTGGCCTATATCTACAAAAAATAAAAACGATAAAGGTAATTTCGTATTCTAAGTACTCGATATGTGTGCGGGCTTAGTTACCTACTTTACTTTGCATTTAACTTGCAATCCTTAAGGCGTCTATCCGAATAAATATTTAATTGGGTGTTCGCTATCTTATATGCATGTGTGTGGGTGTCAGCAGCGTTTGACGCACGATTATATAGATGTGTATGTATATATATACTTAGATCGTGTCGTTTACTATGTGATAACTATGAAACTTTCTCAGTTTTGAAGCACAGCATTGAAAGCAAAACGAAATTGCATTTACCCTTTGGTTGGTTTGTCTTAACTCCTATACATAGCTGTGGTTATGAGTGTATATAGATTCCCGGTAAGGGTCGTGATTGATGGATATACATATGCTGGCCAAGCTCATCGGGGCCTGGTGTCTCATATATACGTTCGTGTTATATATATGGGGGAAGGGCGGATCGTAATCAGGGTCTGTTTCACTAGGGACTAATCGAGTACATGTATATATTTCCGTAGATTTAGTCGCTAACTGTACCGCAAGCCTTACACTTAGTTCCGTTCGTAGGTAAAGTGTGTAAACTCTAGGCTAGATTCGCTTTAACTAACACAGACTTACTCTAGGGCTAGAACCAACAGCAGTTCGGACTGTTAACAATAGTGACGGGATGACAACGAGGAGCAGCAGCCACGCAATGTCCACGGAGGGATTGTGGCCCCCGCTGGATTCCGCATCCGCCTCGTTGGCATTGCCGGTGGCCAGCAACGGGTTCTGCGTCTTATCTAGGAAGGATTTTTGTTCAGATAAACCGATTTCGTTCAAGTTCGACTGATACCGCGTATCTGAATGAATGGCGGGGATGGTGGACATGAAATGAAATAGAGCACAAAGAAGCCGTAGAAGTCGTGTGAGTGGGGACATAGTGACATAGCGATTTCAGAAGGGTGCTAAGGAACAAAGGAAGAGGCTGCCTGCTATCTACTCACTTTTATCCTGTCCATAGATGGACCGTGTGGAGTCGGAGCCGCCGTATGCATAGTTGTTGTTGATCCCATTCTCCCCCCAATGCGAGTCTGTGGAGTAGAGGCCCGATGAGGCAGTGGTAGGCGGATAGGACACTGCAACGATCAAGAATGCTTTTAATTACAAATTTAGGTTTGATTAGATTTTAACTCTAGGTAAAGCCAGTATTGTTCACGTTATTGGCAACAACAAATTTTAAACATTATATAAAAAGATAAAAGTATAAAGATAAAACAATGACCATTGATACAGCTATTTCCGACCATATTTCCTGAATTAAATAATACCTCCTTTTTTCTTATACATATATGTTTAAATTGTATTTTCCATCCCCTATAATTGCCGTAAAATTGTCCACAATTGAGATATTTCAATAGGCAATTTAATTTTATACGCCCTCTGCACTGTATTGTGTTTTCATTTACTTTGAATTTATTCCAGTCTCCATAGATATACATCACATTGATGAACAATAACAACAATGAATATTCTATTTGCTGGGAGAAGTTCTTGTTTTCATAAAATTTACATTTTTCCAATTGACAATTTCCAGCACGTTTCATTTCATTTGTTTTGTATGCATTTACAGACATTTTTTCTTATTTCAATTTTGGTGCAGTCAGTGACAGTTTCGTTTTTTTCAACTCTGCATAATTTTGCATTTGTGTCTTTCCGCATGCCATACGCCTCGTGGATTATGCAGAATGCTAATTAATATATATATTCATAATAATGTGTCAATATGCACATTTTTGCCTCCCGGAGAGTTGTCCATAATTAAAACCCTTCGACTCGCTGTCATTTTGATTTGTCGCAATTTCATTTCCAGCGATGATTTTCACGGAAAATCAAAGCTTCAGCTCTAAACTGTTTAAATATGTAAAATCGGTTCGGTATGACATTTAATGATGGAATGCATTTTCAAAATTTTAGAGTAATTACTATTCAAATGCCAATACGTGATACGGGGATTTGCCATGATGGACTTTGAGTCCTTAGAAACTATAAAACCCTATACATTTTGATGAAATATAATGATATATAAAAATCAAGTAAGAAGACAAAATTAAAAATGCTTGGAAATATGTAGCTTTTATTTTGTTGAATTAGAGTTTGGTTAGTTAGTCTTTCCTATCCTGCCACTGCGGTCTCCTCGATAATTTGCTGTAGAAGAGTCTCCACCTGTCTCCGCTCTTCGAAATGTTCATCAAATATATAATCCATACACAAAACAGCGCGCACTTGGGTATCCTCAAGATTCCTATAGGGTGAACCGAGGGTTTCGAGATTACGTGCCGGTTGCTTGAATTTCTCCAGAGCTTCTTGAACGGCCGATAGACATTCCTCGGGTTTGTCATTAGGACAATTCACGCCAGCAGAGACCAGATCCGAAACGGTGCTGTCAAGACCTTTGATGGCCCTCTCCAAGTCCCGATTGAACACCATATGAAGCCATATAAATTTATTTGCACATTGGCGCATCTTCAGAAAGTAGCGCTGGTTGACCTCCTCGGTGACATTTAGCGCGTTTCGAGTACCTTTACCGTTGGAGACCTTCGCCACTTGTAGAACTTTATCCGCCGCCCAGTACTGCCACTCATCCTGAGCTCTAACTAATAAGCGAACTACTTCATCCTGCTGTCTCCTGAGATCATACAGGGTATCTTCCAGTGGCCAGTAAAGGACTAAGTTCGTGGCAGCTGTCAGTGCTTCCAGTATGCCCTGTCTCGTCTTCTTTTTGGTAATGTCAGGAAGACTTGAGAGGCATTCACCCATGAGATATTCTAGATGGCTCTTGAGTCTGGAACTTTCCACTGCATTCGAGTCCTGCAGGTATCTAATTTCTTGGAGAACCAACAGTCCAAGTTTTTCTTCTGTTTTACTTGTGACATCATGGTAAGCCAAGGATTCGGCAAGGACAAGGAAGAGGATAAGGCAAGTTATTCGCTGCATTTTTCCGGTTTAAAAAGAGACTTCTTAGCGTTTTGACCGAAGTCCCATTACTACCTGGTAAACACCTTGTTTTAAACTTAAATAAGAGGTAAGTATCCGCTAAATGTTTGCTTAGTTGGTCCGTGTTAGCGCATATTTTACAATAGAATTTAATCAATATTGACGGGTGACTCCGATTGTTGCCAATGTATCAGTGTTAGTTAGGTGAAAATTATGCATAGTAATATTTTTCTGCGAGTTAAGTGAGTCAATAAACATTTTTATTATGGAATATTACAGAACTTAATCTTGGAGACAAAGCTTTGCCAATTTCATTTGACTTTTACAGGAACAATCAATACATGTTTTCTGATACGAAATGTAGTGAAATTCTCCCCCTTATAATAAATATTAAAGATATATTATATATATTGCTGTGTTATTAATATATATTATTATTCGCTGTTAAACTACTGGAATACCGCTATCTATTTCGAATTAATGGTACCGAGATACTCCTGGATAATGTCCTGCAGCTGTAACTCCACCTGACTGCGCTCTTCCCAATATTCCGCCAAAATCCCCTCCATGTACTGAACGCTCATAACTTGAGCTTCCTGCACCGGATCCATTCCAGACCTGAGCTCCTGGAGAGTCTGTGCCGCGGGTTCTAAGCCATTGAGACGTTCCCTCACAGCCTTCAAGCACTCATTGGGTTCAACTTCAGGACAGTTATTAGTGGCATAGATCACCTCATAGAAGCGGTCCTGAAGATCAGACAGAGACACTGCCAAGTCCATATTTAACAGGATTAGGGGCCAAGTAAACTGACCAGCACGCTGGCTTAACTGGAGGGCATAGCGAACGTTAAGCTCCTCGGTGACGTCCAAGGCTTTCTGAGTACGTTGGCCAGACGTAGCCTCTGATACCTGCACAACTTGATTCGCCTTCCAGATCTTCCACTCCTCCTGTTGTTCCAATAGCCCAAGGACTTCGGTTTGCAGCGATTGAAGGTCGCTGAGGCCTCCATCCAGTGGCCAAGCAATGAGCAAGCCAGTTAGAGCTGCCAGAGCTTCCTGCAGGGCCTTCTTCCTTTTCTTCTCGGTAGTATTTGGCAGATCGGACAGTATCTTCCTCACGGCATTATTCAGATTTTCCTTGAGTTGGGCAACTGCTTGGACATTATCGTTCTGCAGTTCAGCAAATTGCGGAACGACCAAAAATCTCCTCTCATTTCCCTGCTCATTACTGATGGCTTTTGTCGATTCTTCAGCCCAAGTACAACCAAGGACCAGTAGGAGGGACAGCCATGCGCTTGACTGCATTTTCTCAACTTCTTTTTACAGGTTTCGTAGCGTTCTAGTCCAAGTCTAGATAGTATCTGATAAATACTTTGTCGGAAACTTAAATAAGCAGCAAGCTTCGGACAACATTTGCTCAGCCGGTGGCTATCAACGGTCAGCCAACAAGTGTTAAACAAAGTATTTAATCTTTGGGGTAATTTACATTTAAAATGAAACATGTAAGGCATACGTCGCATGGGCTTCACTTTATAAATTTACACAAATTTAGTGGGTTCATAGAATATCTATCCTTTAATTATTTAAATAACTGCAAAAGGAAGTTTAATAAATAGTTCTGTACAGAAGTACTCTTAAAAATTGTAAATTAAATTATTAGCAAGGGAGATTCTTTGTAACCTTCTAATTTCACTATTCGCAATTTTTTTTTTTACTTAAAATTTTTAAAAATAAAAATATAATTCTCAAAGATGACCCTGTTAATTGCAAACCGAAATTTCCCAAGCTTGTACATTTGTAGCGTTGCTTTTATTCTATTTTTAGTCTGACTTTGAATTCGTTTCCAATCGATAACTAAAAAATCTTCCCTTCAATCAAATCCATCACGTAATTAAACTAAAGACGTGATATTAACTCGCAATCGCACACATGGCCACATAGCAACTTTAAAGCCAAGTTTTCGCCCAGGCACCCATGAGAGGCTAAGGTTCATGGAGCCGAAGGAAAGGAAACTTCTCCGGCTAAGCCAGACCAGACCAAGACCAGCCTGGCCAAAAATTCCACACCTTGGGCGTAAGACGTGACTTGATTTTTCACTGGCTTGATTATGCCCGCTCAACGAGCTTTTCCTTTCCCATTCTGTGGCGACTATGTAGGTTCACTCGAGGGGCAAGTGCCAGTGCGGCGGGGTGCCTGAGTGAGTCCTGCCTCGAATTTGGGCAATTAAGTCCGGCCACGGATGCGGTCGAGTTTTTTCCGATTTTTTTGGCTCTCGCTTCCTTTTGGCCTTCCAATTGGCTTTGTCCCTGGCACGGACGAGCATCTAAATGGCTTAGATTTGTCAATTCGTGTTAAGGCCAATGCGGTAGTTTTTCAATGCCTCGGGCCTTTATTGGACCCACTGGACATGGAGAACTTAATTAGCTGGGACCGAACGGGAGGTTGAAGAACTTTAATGGATAGTTGCACCTTACACTAAGAAACTAGCCTTTATAAATCTCTTTGTTTCATGAACAATTAAGAGTTAAGAGTAGTTTTGGAACCATAAAGATACGAAATTCATAGACTTACCGTAAAGCCGAATAATGCCATCCGTCTCGCCTCTGGGATTCTTGGCCACACATTTGTAGATGCCATCATCGCCACTACCCACATTGATGATGGTCAACTTCATATGGGTTTTATATGCCGGAAGACCAATGCTTGCTTCAACTCTGCGTATTAGAAATGAAATGTTTCCCACATTCTTAGTTACAAATTCTAAAGGAAATACCGTAGTCACTTTATAGTTAGCTGACGACTTACTTGTACTTGTGCGAATCGTGAATAATTGGTCCCTCGCCACGTGTCCAATAGTTGAGGGATGTGGGATGTGCCTCGGTGAAGCATTCGATGGTAACGTTGAAACCTTCTGGAGCGCCAACCAACTGATGGGGTATCAGCAGCATTGGAGGAACTAGAATCACAAATACAATGTCTTCAGAATTACAATTACTTTAAATGTAATTCAATCACTTTTATTTGACAATCGTACAACTGAATTTCACCCACTTTTTGTAATCAAAAAAGTTCAACTCAACAAATTCATAAACTCAGCTGAAAGTAAACTTGTGGTCAAGTTCTCTATAATTCATTTGACGTCGTTAGAACTTATTTTTGCCCACTTTTTGTTATTGGCAAACAACAAAGTTTCAAGACCAAATTATGCATGCATATATTTCATATAGATTTTTGCCTGCTGTTTTTAGGTTTATGCAAATGTCTTGATTTAAGCAGGCCATTTTTTTTCTCAGTCTGCCACTGATTTTCATTTAAATTGCAAGTCAAGACGAGCCACCAGGAGAAAGTTCTTGAGCCTCAAAAAATGGAAGCGAAAAAACACTATTTCTTTTCAACGAAATCTTATGAATAGCATTATTCGAGATTTTTCTTATCTCGGGTCGACTGCCATCTTGCACCTGCCTGCAGCTTTGCAATTATATGCGAGGACATCCATGGAGAACCAACCTTTGCCACCTCAAAGAAGAAGCTAACACAAAAAGTCCCACACTTCAGGCGCATTTGGCGCGCTTTTTTAATTAAGATATTAAATGGGAAATGTCGCAGAGAGCGGGACTAATGAACACTCGGCACTACGTCGCTCCATAGTTATTGTCAGCCGACGAGCTCCTTCAGCATCTCCATCATCATTAAGGAGCACAATGGATATCCTTCGGCGGGAGTCATGGTGCTTTTGCCTTATCATTTGCCCGCCTGTTTTACCTTTTGTTGATTTATGTCCACCACGAGTTGGCAATTAAGCTGAAGGGTTGACAAAAAAGAAATGCCACGGGGAGGAGGAGGAGCTCCAATTGAATTTTTAATCAGCTTGGACACAAATTAGCGCCAGGTTTGCCGGCCTTCTTTTGCTCATATTTTTTTGAGTATCTCGTGGCGTTTTTGTTTTTTTGATGAGGTGTTCAGCGCCATTAGGGTTGGGCATAATCCTCTTAATCAAAGCAAGCTTAAGTGTGATGAAGTGGGCAGCTTAATTAGCCTGTCAGCGAGTAGGGTCAAGTGTGCCACTCGGAGAGTGTCTGCCAGAGGAGATCACAAATCCAATTTCTGCCTTTGCCTACGGATTTTTTAGTCCAACGATAATATTTTGATTGGCAGATTCCCCAGCATAAGCAAGGACATTTTTCTTTGATACTTCTAACTTATACACACACAAAATCCCGAACAATTTGTTAAAACAACTGTGACAGCTTGCATATGTCCTTTGGCCAGGATGCCCACACATATACGTCTGTAAGTATATAGTACGTACAGTCGCATACATTTATTTTTGTGGCGTGCGCTGCCTAACAAGCAGGAAGCAACAAATTCAGTTTCTGTTTCCGGCTCCAAGGAGAGCGGTTCTTATGTGTATTTCTGACTGCATACTGATTTGTTGCCTTTGTGCAACCGAAACAGAAACAGAACCAGAAACGGAGACGGAACGGAAAAGTTCGTTGGCAAAGGGCAACATATGCTGCAAACGACCCTTAACCTGTGCCACTCCTAGGAAAAACCGAAACCTTACTCATTTCGTATGCAGCACAGATATTCTATATTGATATAATTTCTGTTGATTTTTCCCCAGACAACTTTTGAGCGGAGCTTAAGCGAAAGTCAAGCAGAAATCACCTTGAAGTTGTCGTCTCTACCATTTCCATTCATTTTAATTGCCCGCACAAAAAGCAGTGCCGAGTGAAAGGCGCCAGGACTCGAGTGGCGCGGCCGGCAGGACAAACATTTGCCAGGACTAACAGCTTCCTCCACTCCTTTCGGACACTGATTTAAATTACAATTGAGTGGCGACAATATTGGCGAAAGCCAGGAAGGCAGCAAGGCAGGATCCAAGCAGCTACAGCTGTTAAGTGCCACAAGGACTCGCGTTGAGTCAACAATAATTTAGCCAGGCGGGGGAGAGAATGCGCCGGACCGTGCCGGACCCGGACATTGAGTGACATTCTTTTCTTCCATAGAAAAGTGCAGGAGAAAAAAAATGGCAAGGTGCCCCGACTGCCAGTGTAAACAACTTGAAAATTAGCCGTTAATGAAGCCTCGTTAAGGGGTTGAAGGGAGGGCCAAGCCGAGTGGATTACTGTCCAAGTTGCGCACCATTGATTGCACTGCCGGCGGACAATCCTGGGACAATATTTGTGGAATTAGTGAGTCGCAATGGGATGATGGGATTGACTTGATTGTCGGAACATTACACGGCAGAACGGTGTGCTTTCTCCGACAATCCCGACAATCGTCGATTGTTACGGCTATCAGTGGATGTGGATGGCACCTGGTTTGGGTAGTTGAGAGGGATCAACGTTTAAAAAATCATTTCTGTCTGGCCAATCAGGGGTAGTAATAGCCATTAGAGAATCGAATATGGCTAGTCATGATAGTCCTTGACTTTGAAGTCGGGTATATAAAGAAATTGCTCTTGATTGGAGCATCTGAATGTAGCAAAAATATAACGTAAGGTTTTACACACTAAAATTTACAATTATTACTTACTGAATGTATTTAGTCATTGATAAAGATAAAGTTTTAAATTAAAATAGGCCTTGTTAGTATGATAGTTTATCGATCTATTGAAAGCTGATTACAAATAGTAGTAATATTTACTTGCGATTGCAATTTCCTTTTAACCACGAAAAACTTGGCCCCTTGTGGCTTTCATAGTCTATACTACACCCATTCCATCTACAGGATCCGCACACACATTGAACAATTTCATTTTTTTATGGAGGACTTCTGCCGCAATCAAGGTATTTTCGACTGTTCTGTTTGTATTTCCATTTTTTTTTCGTTGGTTTTTTGCGAAAAGCCCCCGCACAAGTGTAATTTGTATTGCACTTTTTACAGGATACTGGACAGGGGTTAGCAACTGCCAACAGAGACCGGTGTGTCGTCCAGTTCGGTTTACTGGTGGGAGAAAGGGATTGCAGGATTGCTGGATTGCAGGATTGCTGGATAGTGACCGAGGTTTGTTTGGCGGCAGTGGCGAATGTCGTGTACAAAACAAAAATAGATTTATGCTTGCGGCATTTTTAAGTGACAGCAAACGAGCAAATTTCTGTGACGACCAGCCGCCCAACCGCCCAGCCGCCCATTTCCGCAGGCATGACAGCACTTGACAGCACATGTGATGTGTCTGTCGCCTGTAATAAATCTTGAAAAAGTGCACAACAGCCAACGCAGTGATTTGATTCCATCCTCCATTTTTTTACCAAGCTGTTTTGGTATAAGCCACAAGCTGTAGGAGCTACAAGTGTGCTTCCGATTGCAAAATGTCGCCATAGTGGGTGTCCTTTATGGGACTTTTGCAAGTTTTTTTTTCCCACTGCAGGACTAGCAAGAGTTTAAGTTTAAGCTGGTGGCAAATATGGATTGGTACAGGGATGGATTTAAGGTAAAATGCAGAACCCCATAAAAGCATGCAATTAAATAGTTCTCAGCTTAAGTGGAAATTTTGTAATGCCTTTCTAATCGGTTAAAATGTATCCTTTAAATTTAAAACTATATCTTTTTTTTGCCAATGTAATCCCATAACACACAGAAAGAGTGTTCGACTTTAATCCGCGGCTGCCAAATAGAAATATGAGTGGCAGCGAATCACGAAGTGTTCGTAAAAAAAAACAAACTTTAAGCTAGACAAATACAACGGATAAACAAAATATCCAGTCCACACGTAACAAAAATAAATTGAAACACTGCCGAATGGAAAAACAGAGAATATCAGCGGGAACAACAGAGCTTGTATTTAGATTTTAGTCAAGTTCTACGAACACGGTATCGAACAGTTAACAAAACTGTTAACGTGGCTGGCAAAAAGTGCTGACTACGGGGGTCACTACATCATTTTCGTGCGACAGTCCACTAAAGTCCCTAGTCTGGGGCATCTGGGAGAGTGTACTTACAGTCCACGCTGACTTTGATGCGCTTGGAAACCGTGGGGGGCACCCCGTTGGAGGCGATGCAGAGATAGGCGCCCATGTCCAGGCGCGAGATGCGGGTGATCTCCAGCGTATCGCCCTCCCACTCGTTCACTGCAAAAGAATGACGAACGGGGACAGCGTTAAATGATTGATGCACTGCATCCTGCTGACAATCGCACTTACCTATGTGATTCTTATTGATGGCTATGCGGGAGTTGTCGTCCCGCTTCCATTTGATGATGGGGCGGGGACTGCCGCTGGCCCGACACCTCAGCGATATGTTGGCACCCTCCCGCACAATCACATCGCTGGAGCTCAGCGAGTCGTCGATGTTGGGGGGAACTGTGGAAAATGGGAAAATCGAAATATCGGAAAATATGAAAATCAGCGAAAAAGTGACAACACTAGCCCACAGAATGTAATATTTGGAAACTCAGCGGGCCATTTATAAATGTAAATCGCGAAGGGGGTCTTAATGAGTTCTAGATTTTCTAATGTTCATAATTTACTTAGCAAATAATTAAGAATTTAATAATGGTATATAAATAACCTGTATTTCCAACAGAAATGTCCCTGATGTTGGCTAGTGTAATCGGCAATATCCGCTAAACTGTTGCGCACCGATAATCCTCTTAAATAGATGAAGTCAGCATCTATTTAAAATTGAACTCTGCTCTTGTATTTATGCATGATAAATATTGGCCAACACACTCTAGTTTGGCAACAGGAAATTGCTTTTATATGAGCCCAACAGTTGCAGGGCAATTATTTTTGAATTTTCTCATTATTCGATCAAACTGAAGAGCAATTTATGGGATATACGGCATGTGCTTGCACTTTTATTTTCGATTTAATTTGGGAAACCTATTAAAACCTTGCTCATTCAATTATAATCGGCCAAAAAAACAGGTGTTTATTTTTATGCTAACCCAATTAGCAGGGATGTGCTTTCATGCAGCGAGCCTTTTGGATAAAATTTATTAGATACATGTGTGTACACATATTTTTATAGTTATTGCCACTTCTTTCAGATCTATGGTTTTTGGGCTGGGCCTAAAATACATTTGATTGTCTGCATATAATTTCGTTTCATTTTCTCACATTTTTTAATTAAAAGCACGCGCACTCGCTCCCTTTTCCACAAATATCGCATGCATTTTTAATAATTTGTTTGTTGTTTGCCCAGGCAGGGAAAATAATTTCGCCTGGCCAAAGGATTCACTGAACTGTGCTCCGTTTCGGGCTCCGGGCCGGGACTCGCCCGAGTCCTGGATCTCGTTCTCTGGACTCCACTTTGCTGTTGGGCTTCTCCTGTTTACGCCTCCCCCTTCCGTATTGTTTTTGCCATGTTTGTCCGCCGCTTTAAGGCACATAAATTATTTTTTAATTCACCGCGTATTTGCACAGGATTTCCGTGAGCCCCGCTGAGAATCCCTGGAGTACTCCGCCCTGATTAGGTTCCCCCAAAGATGGCCGGGACTTACCCACTACGTTCAGGTAGCCGAACTGCGTTTTGGCCGTCACCGTGTTGATCTGGCACATGTACCGGCCCCTGTCCTCCTCGTGCACGTTGTTTATGTGCAGATACCAGGTGCGGTGGCGGTCGTGCTTGTCGTGCGTGACACTAATGCGCGGGTTGCGCGTGATCACGTGATTGTGAACGGTTAGAATGGCGGATTGCTCGAAGTGCATCCAGGCGACCTGAAAGGAAGATATAGCTTTAGTGTTATACTTCAAAAATAATAAAAGAAATTCAGAATATAAAAATTAAATATATAATTTAAAGAAGGGTAGTCTGAGTAGTCATAGAACAAATTTAAGAGCCAGACAAAATGTATCTGTCAAAGGAAATACGGGGCCCACAGTATTTATACTTAAAGAAAAACTTTTTAGATGTACCTATTCCTGAAACTATATTTCAATTACTTATTTCATATAGTTAATATAACAAATCAACTAATTAAAGAACCTAAACAGCCTCTAAAGTATTGGTTACGCTTGTAAAAACACTCTAATTGCTTTTACTTCATGTGCATTTTGTTCCTCCTCTCGTGACTATTTAGTAACCTTTCAGACATGGCTGGTACTTAAAAGACCCGGAACTTTTTAATAACATCCTAACGTAGCCCTTTTTTTATATTGTGTCACTAGCACACACACGTAGTATATGGAACACCCAGCAATTTCACAGCTCAGCATCAGCAGTCAAAATGGAGGAGAAGGAAAAAAATGTTTGGAAAATGGCAGAGAGCGGAAGCGAGAAAATTGCATCATAGTGTCGCATATAAAAATAAACGCAACCGGTTACAAGTTCCTGTGATGTTCAAAAACGGAGAAGGGTGTGTGTGTGTGTGTGTGTGGGCGGTGATAGCTATGAATTACATGAGGCCAATCTAGGGGGAGGCGAAGCCTTACTTACAGACGCCCAGCTACTTAAACATGCCATCCGAGACTAAAGCTAAACCAGGTCTCTCGTTTCTCTACCTTTGGCCCAGAGATTCCCAGGACACACTTGCATGCGCCGCACGTCCACGGAGGACGGGGGGGAGGGAGAAGCCTAGCCCTGCTGCACTTCCTCTTGTTGCTCTCATTTACACCTCAATTTGATTCTATTTCCTGCGTTACGGCACTCTATTGGATGGTTTTTCGGAGCCAGATCCAGGAGCCAGGCCGCTAACAAGGCCGGCGATGATGGCCACTTGAGCTCGGAATCTAGCACTTTGAGTGCTTCCTAATGATGCCCCAGTCGGTGGCAGTGTAATCCGCCTTTGCATTTGGTAATGATCTGCTTAAAGCCCGGCTTTTGATGGCTGTCTCCCATCAACGGTCTCAATAGAAAAGACTGAATGCCTGATTTTGGATAATTAATTAGTTGACTTATCCTTCGCCGCGGTGCCAGCTCATTTAGCATGCATACCCAGTCTAGTCTTTTTTGAACACGGATTTTATGCCAAGTAATCAAATCATTAGCACTCATTACAAGCAGCTTAATTAATTAATCATTTCACGTTCCCTTTGCTTCCGCATTCTTTTCTGCTTTTTGGTCTTCCTTTTTCTATTTTAATTTCCTTTCGCCGCCAAAGGGGAGCAGCTAATGATGCATAAAAACTAAACGATGTCAGCACTTTTCAGGGCAGTCTCCCTTGACGTTAAATGAGCAAAAAGGTAGGGTATGTTTGTGGTGAATTCAAGATCTTGTGCAAAAATATTATACAGCGTTAGTCATCTTGTTACTATAAGGTCTTTGGTTGGACATACGGGAAATAATTTATATCTCTAAAAGGGTAAAAATGTAACATATGCTCACCTTATAAGACCCCAGATTTTTAACGGAGCATCCCAGTTTAACGTTACGTCCAGCAGGTACAGTTACATTTTCGATGTATTCGGTAAATTCGGGTTCTTCGACAACAGCTAAAAATGAGAACAACAAAATAATACAAATAGAGAGATGAAGTGGAATTTATTTTAATTTAGTGCATAAAATATTTATACAGTTTTATTCATATTTGACTTAGTTCTATGTCAATATGCTAGCCATGAATTTGCATAATCAAATAAAGCGTAAAAATCAATTATGCGCACAAAATTAATTGTAAAAATGTTCCTGGGCGGGTGGGCAACGCCACAAAAAACTGCTTTCGGGGGTGCAAAATAATTATTCCATTGATTTCTGCGTTGACTCATTATTGCCGATGCTTTCCCAGGGCCTTGCCGGAGGGGGAAATCGGAAAACAACAAATGTGTACAAATATAATTAAACACATGTTGGCACACACAGTCGCATACCGAATTTCCACGTTTCAATATTTGCCTGCAACATCAACAAGTTAAACTCTCTTTTTTCCAGCTCTCAATGTGGAAATGCAGTTGCTTTCATTAAACTTTTAATGACCGAACCGTACTGTGAAAATGCATTTAAATTGTGACACGAAGGCAACTGGGAAAACTCCTAACAGCATTTTCTTTATTGTTCAGACAAATATTGATACTCCGTCGGGGACAAAGGGGGCGACTTAGCTTTATTCATTTAGCTGCTAATTTAGTTGAGCCAAGCAAATATTTAATATAGATTTTCAATTCATGTTTGCTTTGAGCCTGATAGCCTCACGGAAATGCTTTGGCAATTCAATTAAACTGTTTGAGTTGCAATTATTTAATCGCATTCCTGAAAAGGCAACAATTATGCATAACAAATCACACAATTTCAATAAAGTCAACATGCGCCCGAGCAGTCAAAGAATTTTGAATAAGCATCTCAACTATGTATGCAATTCGACTCGTAGCTTACATTATGTATATGAAAGCTATTATAAATTCAGGAAAGTCAAGATTTAATTGATTTTTAAAGCCTATATAAAAACCTTTTCCTTATAACTATGAAGATTACTACAAATCTTATTTATATTTTAGGTAACTTCAAGCTCCAACTGAATCAAAAACTGTTCCCTTAAATATTATATTTAATGTAAACTGTTCAGCTGATCTCTTTGGTCAGATTTATTGATTCATTTCGATTCGTATGTATTTGCTCTATGGATGTGCCAATTTTAATTACAATTTATGATTAGCTCGTTTCTATTTGGGCAACAAAACTGCACGTTTCTGAAATGGTTTCAAACTGGCATCGCAACGCGTTCTGGCTCTAGCTTAATTAGCTATTTATAATGTCCGTGTGCCTGCCAGACATCAGTGTATATACAGCACAAACATATAGAGTTACACATTGGCCGAATTGAAATGTGCACAAGTCAATACGATTCGGTTGACTCGACGTAACCATGGGGCATGCAAACAATGCGTTCCAGCTCGACCATTCGGGCCGTTTTTCACAGCAGGCAGCTGGCCTATAACTAATTATGAAACAATAACACAAGAGTTGCATAAATTGAGGAAAGTCACCATCCTTTTGTTCTTCCCATTGCAAAGTGCAGAGAGAGAAATTTAAATAAAAAAAGATCTTATAGAGATGTTATTAAGCAGCTAATTGGAGAACTCTCTGCTAGTGCTTTTTATTATGACAAAATGTTTTCGGTTTCTCAGTTAGAAAAATATAAAAATTTAAGTTTTCTTATATATTATTTTATTACCATCGTTTCTGATGGTTTCCGTGGCTCCCTGACATTGTACTTGGGTATCCTAGGTGCATCTTTGCAAACATTTTTATTTAGCTTAATGCACTTTAAATACATGTGACTTTCTGCATTTGTTTCTTTCTGTGTGATCATCGCATGGGATAGTGACAAAAAATAGATGCAAAGTACAAACACTGTTGCCCCTTGGTGCAAGTCAAGCGTTCAACGTTTACGCAATGGCACCAGGAGCGGGGAAATGCTCTGCATAATCATGGGATTTCATCCAGCTGCAATTTTCGCGCCAGAGCGCGTGTCTGCATATAAATTTTGTTGAGGTCTCAGCCATCCGCTGCCACGCCCCTACGCCCCCATGGCGGCAGAAAAACAACAGAATGAATGAGAAGCCTGATAGAGATGACAGTTTTCCGAGGAAGTGAATTAGGGATGATTAAAATGCAACTAACATCTCATTTTCTATAATTAAATATGTTATTAAATCCTATTTTGAATTTGAAATTTAACATTTTAATATTATTTTCCCAGTAAATTTACTAATGTTACGTTTAAATATTATTAGACTTATTTTTAAAACTGGTAAATTGTTATTTAAATTAGTCTGATGATGATCACACCCGTTTTTAAGTCCTTTTTTAGGTATTTGTATTTTTATTTGTAATAATAAAAATACATTTCTTTGCAGCGAAAATCAAAGACTAAAAATATATTTAAAAGAAAACCCCAACAATGAGACCATGCACGCAAATATTACTGCTGTCTTCAAGTAAATATTCAACACTTAATTGAAGTTGATATTGCAATTTTGCTGGCACTGCCAAGGTGCTCGACTCATGAATAAATTGACAGCTCACAATGCATAAAACACGCTGGCTATGATGCTGCTATTGGCCATCGGCAGTTGGGGGATCGCAGCAGGAACATGGGGCAGGCAGGATGCAGATGGAGCTGAGTTTGAGTTGAGGATGCGGATGATGCGGTGGATGTCGCCTGTTGCGACATAAATCTCGCTGCCTGAATGAATTTTGCGCACAGTTGAGCGGCTATATTGCTGTTGTTTTTTGCCGCTGCACCTGAGAACAATGACAGCCGGCATTTTCATGGGTTGCCACGAGTTGAGTGGCGGATCGGAGGTGGGGCGTGTTAACCCCGAGGCACTGTCACCGTACTGGATTTCTTTTCACCGCCACACAAATAAGTGTGTACTTGGAAAAATTTGAAGGTAATTTAACTTCATTTTTGTATAACTGTAAATTATACTGAATTTTAATGTCTGAAGCTTATCAAAAGATATAATTTGAAGTATAAGCTATATTGTATTTGTCTCTATTTGGTGGCCTTAAAACAGATTAAAGGGTTTTAATTTTACTATTCACTTTTGGTATTTATTTTTAAATTTATTTCTTATAAAGATTTAAATTTCGCCGAGTGTACTACCGTATCTATCAGCATTGCTCTTGTTCTGACTCCTGCGGCCTCTCAATTTTTGGCATAAAGCCGTGTATCACTAATGCCCCGCGGAGTCCGTTTATCATCCGCCTTTTCCCTTCCAACTGCGTGTATTTGCCTTCCCTTCTGCTGTTTGTCAATGCAAATATGATTGGCTTTGGGGGGGCCATGGGACGCCTACGAGACCAAAGTATCTGGGTGTTATTGACGCATCATGTCATCTTGAGAGGCCACGCTGAGAGGCCAGCCAACAGGCAAACTGAGGATAAAGTGCGATTGCAGTATTTACAAAGCCCTGCACAATAGAGTTCATGGTGATGGCGAAGGTTGTTGGTAAACTGAAGTCTTAAATTTAAAGAAGTCGAAAATAAACAGCTCCTCCAATAAAATTATGGCTAAGAAGGGATTATCAGCCATTTATTTTATTTTACTAATAACTAGATATAAATGTAATAATAATTAATTTTCAAAGTGCATAATTTATTTAAAGGGGAAAAATATCAAAGCAATATCAAATTTATTTAAAATTAAAATAAATATCAAACTGCAAACGTAAAAGAAAACTAATCATTTTAAAACTATGAACTATGTACTTCAAGAATATTGAAAAAATTATCGATATGTTGCCACATTTTATTTAAACTTTTCATTTTCATAAAAGTGTATTCCCTATTACTTTAGCTTAATATTCATTTAGATGAGAAGGACGAGATACTCACTGTTTAAATTCGAGGTCGGCACATTGGCCACGCCGCCGGCAACAATCACGCCATTGCTCCCGACCACCGTGTTAGCGGTGCCGCTGCCAACCACAGCTCCTCCGCCTGCTTCTCCTCCCGATCCCACTCCCGGTCCACCGAAGCCCGCCGCCACTGTCTTGGAGCCGGACGGATGCTTGCCCCCGGCAATGCCAACGCCACCGCCTCCGCTGCCGCCGCCGCCGTTGAGTATCTGCGGCAGGATGATCTTGTTGGTGGAGTCCCCCGCTGTTGCCGCGAGCACGAGGAGGGCCCCAATTAGACGCCAGGACGGGGGCAACATCAACTTGCCGTTGCGGTCGACTCAGCCACAGCCAGGAGCCCCAAGGATGGCCTCGTCTCCTGGCCAAAGTGCATCCTCCCGGATCTGGCGCCTCGCTTTTAGCCGCCCCGCTGTCGCTCTAGTTTTTTCGACCGCCGCGGGTATTGTTTGCTTTACAGCTTTCACTCGACGCTTTTCACGCGGCTTTGTTATCGGAGTTTTTCGCCAGTGGCATTTACCAAAATTTTCATATTTGTTTTCAGCGTTTTTTCGGGATTATTTTTGTGGGCCAATCATTTGAGATATTCTGTGCCAATTTTGTAAATGCATTTTATGAAAGGCTGGTACATATTGATATGGTGGAATTTTACCATTGTTGAAAAAAATAAACTTTACTTGTTCTTGAAATCAATGATTTTTACTTGGAATAATTTTTTGTCAGTAAGAAACAAATTAATAAAATATTTGAAGTCACATTATGAATAATAATTAATTTTAAAGCTGGCTTATAAAAAAACTACAAGGATATGGTAACTAACCAAAATGTAAGGTTACCTTAAAGCCCCTGACTAGTTTTTCCATTTGCACCCTTTCATAGTGATACATTTTCCATCTGCCAGCGAGAAAAAGGATAGGAAAAACTGCCTTAATTCTCGAGTTTTCCATTTGACTTTGGTGCCCATAAATTTGCTTTCAATGCACTGGATTTCCCCGTTTCCCGTCCCCCAGCAATTGTTTGCCGTCTAGTAACTTTCAACGCGTGCACACAGATGCCATGCAGATTTGCTGGGGAATTCAATAAAGTTTGGCAAAATATTATGCCACAGAGCCGCATGCCCGGCGCCTGCCACGCCCCTTTGCGTAGGCAGTCGCACGTGTTGCAGCAAAGTTTAAGCCACCAAAAAAGGAAAGGGGCCAACGAAATACCCGAAAAGCCATAAAGATTTGCCTCGGAAGCAGGAACTCGAGCGCCCTTTGGCGACCAGTTGATAAATGTTTCTGCTTTATATAGTTTATCTTTAGGCAGAATTAAAAGTCGGGAAAGGCCCAACCGGATTCCATAAAAATACAAATTCCTTATCTAAAATGCTCTCAAAAATAAATGGCACTACAGTCGGCAAATGCTGAGGGATAGGAGTTTCTACCACACATGTGCAGACAGCGAAGTTTATGCCAATTAATTTAAATGCTCTTTCCATTTGTTGTTTATCTTAAGTTTTGGTCTCCCAGCCTCGACTTCCCTCTTTTCTGACTTTATTTCTTACTTTTTCAACTTTATTTTTTGACAACGTTGTAGTAATATCTTAAGTTCCTCTACGAGAAATGAGTGTGTAGCATTTTATGATTGGCATAC
>JAEIIL010025269.1:0-25555 GCA_018905715.1 Drosophila lini | reverse complement strand
TCTTGGATAATATAATTGTTCTTGATTTTTCTTCTACTTATTTGAATACCTTCTCTTTACAAATTGATTAACATTTTAACATGAAACGTTTATAAATCATTTTAGTTTCAAAATACAAAACTCCCGTGTAAACTCCCCTATAATCTCTTGCGCAAGTTCGTTGTCCAAGTCTTTTGTTTTGGGCCTCTGAGCCTTACGCTCTAGACTTTCGGAAATCCCTGAAGATACAATTTACGATATGAAAATCCTATTTAGCATATTTAATTTGGACCTACAACCCACTGAAGCCCAGCCCGAGAGCAGCTCATAAATATCTTTCGTTTTTGGGAGTTTCAGCAGCGGCAGCAGCAGCAGCACTCTGTTTACTTCTCACCATTCAGCCAAGAAACTAGGCAAATAAACCAGCAACGGCCCAAAAACAAAGGCCACTGCGGATCGAGGGGCTTTAGGAAAGAGATCTATGGGTACTATGGGCACCGCAGTGCAGTGTGTATGCCAGGCAGTCGATGCTCATGCAATGCGCCATAATGCAACGGCGGCAGCAAAAACCTTAGACCCAAATTGCAATAGCGAAAATATTTGAACCGGTTCCAACGGCAGCAACTGGAAACGGCTGCAGACCGCAGAATGCGATCCGCAGCCTTTTTGGCCAAGTTAGCTCGAAAGCAATTAGACAGCGGCCTGCCGCAATTAATTCTTTTATTTTCCTATATTTATATTTGAACTGTTTGTTTTTGAGGCCAGTGACGTCATTGTAAAAGTCAGTGGCTATTCGCACTGACATTTCACTCTCACTCCTTTTATGTAGAAATGGCAAATGGCAGAAAGCAAATAACAGCGGCTGAAGAGGAGAGTGAGACGGCGAGAAAACTCGTTTTTGGTATTTTCAATGGAATGTTTTCGGCTGTGGTTCTCTTTTCTTCCCGATCGCCGAGTATTTCACTTCCACATCTTGTGTTTGTTCAATAAGAAAGCTGGAGATTTGCATAAATCAAACACACAGACACGCACACGCACACGCACAGGCACATTCGTTAAACGGAGATTAGCACCAACCCGGCAAGAAAAAGGTTATATCTTCTTATCTGGCCACGTTATGCGGATACTTTGGTAACTACAATGCGCTCGCACACACACGGGCCAACCGCTCCGTCTCAAGCACGACCACGAACTGATCTCTCCAGCGGCACGGATCGGATCTCCTCCACCGGAGGCCAACTCACCACACGGGCACAGGTAACTGGTTTTCAGGTGGGTTTTCTCTCAGCGTCAGCTGAGCGCGCAACAGGTGAGAGAGCAGAGCACAAGAGCTTGACATAATACCCAGTTGAACGCTCGCTCTCACCCACACTCAGGTGTGTCTAGGCTGCATGTAGGTGTGGGTTTCCGTGCGCCCTCTCCAGAAGTCGTCGGATCAGAAACAGAGACAGACGACGACCATGATGCATACACAAGACTCCACTTCTTTTAGTGTTCAGTTTCGGCAAGCCAAGGCAAGGCAGCTGCAATTGTCAATTCCTTGACAAGTGAACTCAGCAAACTATTTGAACTGTCCAATTGGCAGGGGAAAAACTCAATCCCATTGAGAAATGAAAAACCCAAGCCAAGTTGGCACTCATTGTTCCGATTACGCCTACGATTTGGTTTTGGTATTGGTTTTCGTTTCGGTTTCTTTCTTCTTTTGATTCTTGCTGAAAGATCACAAAGGTCGAATGGGATTACAAGTTGGGTGCCACGGTTACCCTAGGAGGCTTAAAGGCTTTACTCCTTCTTATTTTGTGACCGTTATAATGACTGCTGAGTCTTGGAAACATTTCAAATAGCCATTAAAGTTGCCTGAAGGGGGGAGATTTACCCTAACAAAACATTATTCCTCAAATAAAAATGGGTTTTGGAAAGATGGAAAAGTAAGCGCTTTAGTTTTTAAGGGACAAACTCAAGACTTCATCGATTCTGTAAAAACATGTGCCTTGAAATACCCTTTAAGGACCTAGAATTCTCATTTGATTCCTATCTTCCCTAAGAAAAGCCTAATCCTAATAAGGTCATAGTTTCCACTTGATAAATCATTCAGATAATCAATCAAAAAATTAAGAATATCCCAAATTCCATCTGTGAACCCACATGACCAAGCCAAAGCCTTCGCACCAGACCTTATCTGCAGAGCTGCTCCCCGAAATAATAATTCCACCGATCACCAATCAAATGCCATCGATGCAAATACCAATATTCAATGGCTTGGCTCGAAGACGCGCCCAGAAACCGTCAGCACGCATCAATGCCATGAGTTGGCCAACTGCCAGTCAGAGGAAGTGTGTTGTGTGTGGCGCTCCGAAAATCAAACCAAATCAAATCCAACTCAACGCGACTTGCAGACGTCAAAAGGTATCAAATGTGCACGGAGATTCGTTTCTTTGTTGCTCTGCGGTTGCCTATGGGTACTCGTTTTAAAATGCAAACATGAAAGAATAATGCAGAAATGAGCTTTGGTGTTGCTTAAACCCTGCCAAAGTTGCATTGTCTTTCTCGGTTTTTGTGTGTTTTTCCTCGGCTTATCGCACTGTCATTGAGAGCGGCTGCTACTGCCATAGAATAATATACAAAACAAACAATAAGAAGATATAATAATAATGCAACTTGAGTTTATGATTGCAGTTTTTGAATGGAGGCATAGTTAGAGTTTGCAAAAAAAAACCGAACCAGGCTTGATTCCCTTCTAATAATGGCCAACTTTAACGAGCTTCTCAAAGATGCCCCAAATATATCTTATTTTTTAAAAAAACAATTAGAATTTCTTTTATTTTTAAGCTTCTCTAATAATAAATCAATCAGAGTTTCTGAGAAAAAAATACATCTTTCATATTTGTTTACAACTTTTCAACAAATCACTTTCCCACGAAAAAGCCTTAGGTAAGTTTGTAAACATATCGTAATTATCAAAAATTTACCCACTTTCAGGGCATCTTCATCAAAGATACATAAACCCATTTGCTATCACAAACAGCCGTAGACATAAGCACCCACTTCCTCACTCCACTCCGTCATTGGACCAGGTAAACCTGATACCTGTGTGATTTGTTTTAGCCATTCGCATGCAACTCGATCGGAGACGAAGAGCGGCGAAAGTTGTTCAATAATAATTGCCTTAATTAAGAGTGCAATCTACATAGAAACTCGAAAATAAATTTGAAATTAGCGAAAATGCCAAATCAAAGCAAAGAGCCATTTCCACATTATATAAAAACGCGAAAAATGAATTTTTCGGATGCCATCGCATGGTTACATGGGAGAGAGGCCAAGTTTTTTAATTTTCTCATATTTTTTTGTCTTGTTTTGTGGATTGTAATGTCTTCATTTGCGTTGAACATTTCATGATAAAATTAAAGGAGAGGAGGCCTCGAAACCAGCAAAGATCTCTTTCTCGAGTTAATCTCGATTCGGGTCTGTTTCAAAAGACACCGAAACAAAGTCGGTGCGTCTTAAATTGGCTTAGTTTGCCTTATTTGTTCACCAAAGCATTTTAAAAAAACCATTTAACAATTTGCTCTGCACCGACGCCAAATATTACGTCAATATTTTTGGCTTCTTTCTCGGTCTCTTTGTTTGCTTCGCTCTTAATTTTATTGTTTATTATTGGGTGATTAAAGTCAAATAAATCAAAGCAGGTAGGGCGATAAATAAGCCAGATTTGAGTGGTGTTTGAGAGCCACTAAGAGTTATTTATCTGAAAAGTGTGCGGCTTAGTCATTAATTTATGGGTATCGCAGGAGTTAGGTGACGGGATATAGTTTCAATCTATTTAGACAAAAGTGCTTCTGAACTAAGCTATAATTATAGCTTCAGTAGACTTTAAAAACAATTAATATCTTTTGCAATATACAAGCATAAATACCACTTAATTGAGCAAACACACACCAGTCATATGGGCAACGAACGTGGCCAAAACCCAAACAAAAAATGTGTAGCAGCTGCCATTGTGGCCAGAGTTGTTGCTGCTCTGGCTGCTGTTTATTGTCAAAGCGGTTTGGCGACATGCCACCAAAAATGATTGACAATCACTTTACAAACCGTTTTCATTGCTTGCACACTGAGAGAAACACCGAGGCGCACACTGCAGCACTGGCACCTCACTTCCTACCAGCAACCAGTTGCACATGAAAGTAAAAGTAAAGCAAATGTAATATATACTCGAAATGCATTTAAATGCAGACACGGTGAGGCCGAGAGAGGCTATACTGGGTATACATAGTATATATGGCTCGTGCACATAAAACAAACAAAAGGCAAGCCGGTGCCGAGACAGCCACACCGGTTGTGAATGCAGACACCGCTCAGACAACTACAGCACCATATAATATTCCCGGGGCCTGCACATAAACACCATATATACAGATATATACACACTATAATGAAATGCGTTCAAACAGGCCGCTGCGCCGGCTGAACCGATAGCCAGATGCCGATAAACACTGGCCGAAAACACTAAGCCAGGCCAAGCCAAGCCAAGCCAAGCTCAAGCTCAAAAAATAACCGAAAAAATACATTTCGAAGACATGACATCATATATGCAAGCATAATCCTCCTCTCTGCCGGGATTTAACTTGGCTTTAAAAGCATTTCTTTGAATAATCGTACATATATATAGGGGCTTCCGAAGAGTGACTCAAGGCCCGGCCCTGGGAATTCTTTGCGACACTCAATTTATATTGTTGCCTTTCGGTAAAGCTCATGAGTTTCTTGAGAAATTCTTAGCTTTTGTTTAAAAATCATAAATTGAAATTAAGAAAGATATAAGTAGCTTAACTATCCTATTTATGAGCTATCAAGTCATATGTATATTATGTGTCCAATGTCGTTCGATTCGTTTCGTTTTTATAGTTTCAACTTTCATTGGTAATAAAGAATAAGAACATGGTTTTTTACTTAATGTATTAAAATGTACGGAATATTTGTTAATTAAAGTGTGCTTTTTTATAAAATAAATGTTTGGAAAATAATTTCTAATGGCAAATAATTTGTAAGAAAGTATTTTGGCCTTTGAACAATTAATAATACATTTAAAAAACTAATTTACAACAAATTTAAATTATTAAAAATACTTTCAATATTAAAGCCAAGTCGTTGACACTCTGTCCAAGCCCAACCTGACCCTGACCATGACTTCAGAGTGCAAATCTTCTCACGAGTTGGACAAACACTCTGCTTTTTGGCGAGTCAAAAACCATTAAATTGATGCATGTATAACATGACACCCGGCTCAATAATAATTATAATAAATTTGATGCCTTCTGGCGAATGGCATGTGAAAGTTTTTCACACAGGAAGCCGTCCGAGATTTATGCAACAATTTATGGTTTATTGTTGTTTTTTTGGCACTCTCCCATGCAAAGTGTTCGCTCGGTGGCTCAAGGCTGTTGTGACAACCTCGCTGGCTGCATACGAAATTCGCGAATATGTGATTCACATTTCGCCTCGTGTGATACGGTTGCCAAAAAGCTGTTGATCGACGACCTTCACAAGGCAGCCCGCGGACGTCACCGAAAGAGAGTGAATCGAGAAATCCCTAATTGACATTTTATTAGCCTAAAGCCGGCCTCACCGGATACAGTATAACTATTTGGCATTTACTTGGCGTGGAGAATTTCGTGGAACATTTTCGAGTGCCTCAAGTGACTCATTAGATGGGCATTTCAGTCAAGCGTCAGCCGAAACGCCATTAGTTTTGACCAACTTGTCTGGATTTATGGCATTAGAGGCAGACATTGGGCTTACGCTTAATTGTTTACAAAACGGCAGGGCTATTTATGATATAATTAATAAACATTTAATGCTTGTACAAACGTTAAGGTGATGTGGGCTCGCTATCTATGCTGGCCCACTTCAAAGTCATCGAATCACGGGCCATAAAAATTAATAAACCATTTAGAATGGCCAGCCGGTCAAACGAGAGATTGTGGATCTCGAGAGTAATAAAAACACACGAAGGCGAAGATCAAGTTGAAGACCCAGAAAGATTCATGGAAATAAATAAACAATGACCTTCAAAAATCTTTAGCTGCGAATATATTATTCAAATGCGAATTAATAAAAACGGATGTTGGTCAGGTAAATAAATTATGTTAATTAATGTGTTTGCCAGAGAGGAATCCTGTTGTTCCAAAAGGATAAAAAGGCTTTTTAGGAGTGTTTTCAAATGCATATTTTCTAAAAGCGTACCCTAATAATTTAATGTTTTTCTGGTTAAGTATATCTGATGACTTTCAAAAGAATGCCTAACCGATTTTTGCTTTAAAGATCACAAAATTTCAGAAAACAACAGACATTTTTTATATATAAACTTTTATATAAACTTTTTTGCTTCCTTCTTAGTTATTTATTAAATTTTTCGAAGAAAACCACACAGACACCCAATTCTAAGCCACCACAACTGGATTACCGAATTAAAATGCATGAAAGCACACTCATTGAGTAATCATAAGTTGTATTTTCCCACTACGAATAGGCATTCGCTTCAGATCCGCTTAGACATCAATTATTTTTATACGAATGAAGAGCATTTGTGAGAGACTCCCCCCTGCAGTCTGATGTCGTCACACGGTGCGTATACGCGATTCGGCATGCACGAGTGAACTTGGCCCCCAAGTGAAGTCGCCTCATTGCCCATTTGTCTGCCTTTAATTGCGACGATTGTTGCAGCCGTTTTAGCCAACTGACTGATAAGCGTTTAATTTGATTATCTGCCGGACTGCCTGCTGCCTTCTAGTTAACATCGAAATTTATTAAGTGTAAAAGGTCGAAAGGCCACCAAAAAAAAAAAAAAACCGCACATCTCAATTTTAGGCCATGGCCTGGGTGTATAAATTGACCTCTTAATTAGGCAGCCGACGACCTCTGCTTAGCCAGTTTGTCGCTTAAGTCTTTTGTTTTAGAACTGAACTTTACACACAAACACACATACACACACACGTAACTTTTTAATTGTGGAACCCATTGACATTTAGCAGAAAACTGGTCGTTTAGAGCGCGAGAGCTGCAAATCATAATCTAATCGAAGTGCCGGTCCCGAGCCAGATCGGCCGGCCACGAGCTGCTGCGGCTGCTGCCGCTGAACAAGAATGCCAAACCGCTCCGCTGAAGGTAGTCCACTTTTGGGAAACAGCACGCAACCAGACTGAGTCAACAATAGCCGGCTATTGTGGCTAGATTCTTGATTCTATTCCAGCGCGAGCGAAATCGGGGTTATCAGCTCACCAAAAGAAGTTGTAACAGAATAGTTTAAGCGGAAATAAATCAAAAGTGTCAGAGTAGAACTTTGGAATATATTAAATTGGAATAATTTAAGTTAATATAAGCAAGAAATTAAGATAATATCAGAGGTAGACATTGGAATTCATAAAACCATAAAAGCCTTAGTCATAAGGCTTAAGGAAGTTTTCTATTTATTCAGCAAATTAAAAGGGTTTCCTTGCCAAGATACTTTCGGATTCTGTAACTTCAAGACAAGACTAAACATCAAGCATTTTTTTACATAAACCATTTAATAGCCAATAAACCCCACTATCGCAGAGCATCAAGTCTCTCCGCATTCCTTTTTGAGCTTTCTTTTTTTGTTGCCGTCTTTTCTTGAGATTCTGTTATTAATTTATTAATAGTTTTTGCCACCAATGGTGAGCACTAAAAACCCGTTGTCGTTACTCTATTGACTGGTCATGGGTTTTTGTTTATCATGAAAATTCTAAATGGCATGCTCATGTCATTTGCTAATTTTTTATTGCCACGAAACGCCAAAAAGCTGAAAAGCAAGTTCGCTGCTCATGCCACTCGGCAAAGACCTTGACTTTCTTTTCAGCAAACACTACGAAACATTTACTATTTATATACAAAGACTTTTCTTCGAGTCAGCCTGACTACAATTAGCCGGCCATAAAAAAAAGATGGAACGGGGACTGGCACTGGCACTGGCACTGGAGTTGACAAACTCCACGTTACATTGAGCATTTATTTTGAAAGCAAAACTTTTTGTTTGTGTGTAGAAAGTCAAAGTCAAAGAGTTGACAATGCGTTTTGTTGACTCACTCACTCGCAGTTTCTACGATCCCTGAGACATTTCACTTTATCGGTGTGCACTCAGAATGAAATATAACCTGGAATTTAGATAATCCCTGAACAATCTTCATATGGATACTTTGCAGAAATTAGGTTTTGCAAGTAATGGGGCTTTTTTTAGTTCCTTAATTCGCAAATAATCAAATTAGGTTAAAAAAAAAACCATAAATGACAGAAGATTCAGCGCACGTTAGTTCTACAATTAATAATAGAAGAACTTTTAATTATAGGATTAAGTGATAGAAACTTAAATGTAAATTCTAGTGTTTTTAGAGCCATTGGTCGAGCATGAAATTTGCAAAAATCAGCGTATATCCATTTCGCAGCCGAACAAAAGGCTCTCATAAATTCCTGACCTCTGAGATTTGGCTCGAGTTTGGCTTTTGTCTAGAGCCGGAACAATGGCAAATCAATTAAAGCTTGCCGCCTGGCCAGTCAACTTTTGTCTGCTGCCTTCCGCCTGAACATTTATCACTTATGGATAGAGCACTTCACTTTTTTTTAGCCGGCTTACGCAGGCACAGACGCAGGTAACTCGTTTTCACCTCAGCCACCACCTAAAACACACATTTCAAGGCAATAAAATATGTTTGGCTATGCAATTCTCCGTCTGTGTCTGCGTCTGGAAGTGCACTCCTGCGCGTGTCTGCGCAAAATGCATTTCCATTTCGTTTTGTTTGACTCTCGGGCGCTGTTTATTTTGAGTCTCGCTGGGGAATGTTGACCGTGCATGTCATTCGCATTTAGTTTTGAAAGTTGTTTGCTTCCTGCTGCTTCACGTCGCGGCACTTTTGCCATTTTAATTAAAAACACATCACCTCGGGACTCTTCGGCTCTGGAAGGCATTTAATTCAGTCAAACGGCCGACACTAAACTGAGATGTCTGATTGGGAATAACCAAAGGTCGCCGTTAGAATAACGAATTCAATCAATATTAACCCAGTGTAACGGCCACTTCAGCCGCACTTGGCCCAGTTTGTGCGTTGTAAGGAGCACTTTGAGTGCCCATTTGCACTTGAATTGTCAATCAAGTGGCACAGGATGGCGAAAATGAGAAAATGACAAAAAGAACAATGCCTTGCAAATTGAATGATTTTAATATTCAAGCAGGGCGCCAAAATGTGGTATTTTAATACTAAACATTTATCGATTAAGAATAATCGATCTGGTCTAAAAGTCTGGCAGCTTAGTTTTATGAGTCTAAGCGGTTATGCTATCTTTTCGGAAGTTTTCCGAAGTATTCCTTCTTTTTCAAGATTTCTTAGGGCTCTGCAGCCAAATGGACGGTTTTTAACAGTGTAATGAGTCTACCGGGTGTTTTGCGGGGCAAACGGACTACAATCAATGATTTGGCACAGTCTGGCAACGACTATAACTACCGTGGAAGTAAATGTTTTTGGAACACTAAGGCCTGGTCACACTAGCATTAACTTCGCAACAATAATTCAAGTGCTCGAGAAATATCATAATTTCATGATTTAATGGTATAAGAGCTCTCATTAATTCAACCAAAAATGGCCAGCACATCTCGTGCCGCCAGAAGCCAGAATGCGAACCTTACGCAGGCAACCCAGCACATCATGAATGTGGACGACAAAGTGCGCGCCATTTTAAACTACATTCTTGACCACTCCGCCGAGCAGATTCCCATCAAGGAGAAGGACTTGGCCACAGCGGCCGGCGACAAGAACGATCTGAAAAAACGAATGCAGCTGGTCACCGAACTTCTATCCAACCGATTCGGAATCATTTTTAAACAGCTGGATTCAGCCACCAAGTCTTACATCTGTACTTCGGAGACGCCGATGGCCTCCATTCACGAACTGACCGCTGCCCAGCGACCCCAGATTACTCTGCTGTACATCATCCTCATGTACATCTTTCTGCGAGGCAATCGTGTAGAGGACTCCAAGCTGTACGGCATGCTGGAACTACTGAATATCCAAGTGGACGAGGAGCATGGGTACTTCGGAGCCAATTTGCGGAAGCTTATTGAGGAAACGTTCGTGAAGCAGCAGTACCTGAAGCGGGAGCGTTCCCAGCTGAACGCTTACGATGATCCCAAAATCTTCTTCCTTTGGGGTCTGCGTGCCAAGGCCGAGATCAGCTATGAGCAGATCGTGCAGTTCGCCGCCAAGCTGCTGAAACAAGATCCCGAGAACTTTGATCACCAACTAGCCACGGCCCAGGCGGGTGAAAATGCAGAGCAGTAAGGACTGGCACTCGTTATGAACATAGGTACAAATAAAAACAATTTTGCGTATAATTCTTAAGACTACATTTAATTCACAAGGAAAATTATACTTATTCTAATACTTGGCATAGTCTGTATCCATTATAAGCTTGCCATCTTTGTCCTTCAGCCGCACACGTCCGTTGGAGTAGCGCGTCTCCTGACTGCCATCCGGATATACCAGTTTAACCGTGCCATCGGGATACTCTCTTCGCTTATTGAGCTTCGTGTGGATCTCCTTCTGGCCATTGGGGAGATTTAGAATCTTGTCCCCGTTGCGCATCTGCACCAGGTGCGTTCCATCCGCATAGCGCCACTCCTCCAGCTTCTCGGTATGGCTGGGATCCACTATCTTGATGCTGTTGTTTGGGAAATGAACTTCAATAGTGCCGTCCTTGCGACGATGCTCGGTCTGCCCGTTGGGAAACTCTAGTATTTCCAGGCCATCTAGGTAGGAGGTGTGCCATGTGTTCGTCTCAGCGTAGTAGTACTTCACAGTGCCCTCCCTGATGTCTGTCTCCTTGATGTCCTTGTTGAAGTACAGCATGCGTATATTCATGCCGCAGGCACTGATTTTCTTGAGGTTGCCATTCGGATACCAAATGTCCCTGCTGCCATCATCGTTCACGATCTCCCGCTTGAAGTCGGTGGTGGAGTTGGCATTCGCTGGGGGATCCTCTGCAGCAGCGGGTGCTGGGGGTTCTTTGACCTCTTCTACCTCTCCAGAGCTGCTGGAGGAGGCGAAACTGTCCTCTTGCAGCGTCTCCGGCTTTTTTTTGGATCTGCCCAGAGATCGACTGCGACTCCTGACTTGACAACTACTACCGCTGCTCTGGCGGCGATGGGCAGGCTGCTCGCGCTGCTTGGGGGCCGGCTTGCGACCTGACGCAGTGCCATCAAGAGACTGCGTCCGACGCCCGTTCTCGTCGAGGGGTTGGGAGGTGCAAGTGGAAGGAAACTGAAACGAAATCTCTATTTTATTTTGGGATCACAGATGTTAAGGTAGACGTTGTGTACTCACCACCTTGGGCGCCAGCCTGGCAATGTTTCTATTGATCTCCTGCAGCATCTTGCTGTTGTTCTCGCGGCCTATCCTGACCAGCTCCTGCTCCAGCCGCTTGTTCTCCCGCCGCAGCAGCTCGATCTCGTCCCTGTAGTTGTGCTGCTCCTTTTCGGTGGCCCGTAGCTGAGCGCGAAGTCGTGCCTGCGCCGAGACGTGATTCTGATCCTTCTGTTTCAGCTGCAGCTGCAGTGCCTCCACCTCCTGCTTCAAGGCGGCAATCTCCTTCTTCTCCTTGGTATTAGCGTTGCTCTTCTGAAGGCGCATCTGCTGCTCAAACTTGCGCCTCTCCTCCTCGATCTTCATCCGCTCGTCGTGCAGGTATATCTCCGCCTGGATCTTCTCGTCGTGGACGCGCTCCATGGCCTCCATGTGATCCTGCGCGCATTGGGCCTTATCCAGTTCGTGCTGCTGCTTTAAGCGCAGCAGTTGGGCATTCTGTTCTTTAAAGGTGGCTATTTCAGACTCTAGTTCCTCGAGACGTGTGCGGACGAGATTGGCCTTCTCCTGCAGCTCTTGGGTGAGTGGTTCATCTGACTGCTGTCCGGGACTCGCCATCTTCTTTTTCTGCTCCAAAGCCTGGAAGAGGGCGGACTTGAACTGCTCGAACAGCTGGATATTGGAGCCATCGTTCAGGCTGGTGGCATCAGAGTACTCGTGGGTGTCATTGGAGTCGGAGAAGCGCACTCGTACTTGCGTCTTGCCCACCTGAATGGGCGTCATGGAATGGGTGAGAGTTTGTTCGTTCGACAAGTCTTCGTCCCCGTCCTCCCCCTCCTCCTCATCGTCTATTTCCTGGATTTGCACCTGGTCCACCTGCGGCTGTAATCGCATCTGCCGCACCTGCTGCGTGACCACAATTTGATCTGTGTCATCGGCCAAGTTCCGCCGGTGTTCTTTGCGCGCCATGAATGTCCGAATGCAGCTGGAGTTCATGTCGATGTTGCCCTCGCTGGCCTTCTGCTCCAGCAGCTCGAAGATGCTTACGTTGCTATCGTCCTCTACTCGGATTTGAGCTGACCGCCTTTGAATGAGGGGTACAGGCTTTATATTTTGGGTTTCCAGCACCTTGGCCCAGCACACCCCCGTCAAGGGACTGGCCTCGGACGAAGCCTCATCGTCCGCCTGTCCTCCCTTGCTCTTCTGCTCCACAAAGCGAACTCTTGGCGAGATGCTGGAGGCAGATGTGGAGGACGCGTAGGAAGATTTTAGATCAGGCGTAGAGCTGCAGGCGTTTTTTGAGCTCATTAACACCTTCTGGAAACGCTGCTCGTTGAGATCAACTTTGGCTGGTGGCTTAAGAGGAGCAGGAGTAGCGGCAGAAGCTGCAGGGGCAGCAGTCGGAGGCGCTCCTCTCTTGAGAATGCTCTTCTTCACCTGTGGCACTCGAAATTGGGGATGAGAATTGGCGTACTTGTAACGGGGCAGGTTGTCGAGGCGTAGCTGATCGGGATTAATTTTAAAGCGCTGCTTTAGACCCTCACCGCGGCGCAGGAAAGGACGCTTGGGCTTGGCAGGCTGAGGACTGGCCATGTTTTTTTGAAAATCCCTTTCCTCCTCCTCCTGGTCGAAGTCAGCGAGGCGTGGCATTTGAATAGAGGGATCGTCGTCCCACGAGCCCTCCAGCACGCTGGTTTCCCTGCTCTCCACCTCCTTGTGCAGCAGACCCAGCATTTTGTACATATCCCGCTGCTCCAAGCCTAGCAAGACGCGCTGATTGTTCTGCCGCTCGGCCAGCATCCGCTTCTGCTCCTCCTGCCAGAGATTGAGGGCCGCCAGACGCTTCGAGATGGTCTCCTGGCTAGCGGATATTCCCCTGGGACTTGCGTCAGTTTCCTCCATGCTGATTTCACATTTAATTGCGTATTAAAGGCAATGTTTTGGTAGACGCTGTACGCGTATTGGAATTTAAAATTATGAAAACAGTGTTGCACAACGTCGCTCAGGTGGCCGCACTGCGACCAGGGCTGGAGACGCACAACCGGCATAAGGGCAATTTGGTAATTTTATCACTCTTATTTTTTATTTTTATTTACAGCAATACATGCCAGGCCTTAAAATTATTAGCTATTTATTTTATTCATCCCGTTCGCCCTCCTCTGGCTCATCAAAGTCACGTACTTGCACGTCAGCATCCTCGCCAAACTGCAGAACATTATCGATTTGCAGCAAAAGATCGCCCACGCTCTCCTCGTCCTGAGAGTCCAGCGGAAAGAAGCGTACCAAACTGCAAAATAAGATTTACACTTTTTAATTTTAATTTTAAAAATTGTAAAATAAAAAATAGAGCAAACAACGAAGGCTGACAAGTGGCAACCCCCAACGCCATCGCATAATCGGCAGCCCTGGCATCTCTCACACAAAAGCATTTCTCGACGCGTCGCAAAAAGAAAATGTGCTTGTGCAATTAAATCGAGGGGAAAAAAGTAAAAATAAACCCTAATTAGTGCATCTAACTGCATTAATCCAGTGCATAGGCAACAATTCCGGTTTTGGCCAAAAGCGCGCGAATAGTGAGCTGGTGAAATAGCACCAAAAAATCCCAACCAACAAATCCCAGGCAACACACACAAAAATCGCCTAATTTACGATACAAAACACTTTTCGGGCAAAAACACCAAAGGAATTCAAAACATGGAAACCTCGGTCGAGGAGCACGGCATGGACCTCACCAAGGTCTCCGTGGTGCGCTCCGCCAAGGGCGTGGACATGCTCTGCGTGGACGATTATCTGTACCACTTCGATCGCATTGGCAAGAACAACACCTACCGCTGGCTGTGCAACCGGCGGAAGGACAAGTACACTCCCTGCAAGTCGCGCATCTGTACGCTGCTGCCCAATCCGATGGACAAGGCGCGCCACGTCGTCGTTGATGTCGCCCTGGCCCACATCCATCCGCGCTGCAGTGACCACGAGGTGAACAAGGTGTCCCAGCGCAAGCGACTGGCTGTCATGAAGAAGAACGACGCCTACAGCACCACGCAGCCAAAGCGGGCGCGCATGTATGAGCGGGCTAACGCGGGCATAAACCCGCCGGAGTTCATCTTGGGCGGCATCGACACCTCCGCGTTGGAGGCCTCCTTTCAACTGGACTTTGAGGTACATCCGACTCCACCGGTTTTTCAAATGACAGTCTTGTTTACTCCTGAATGCTATTGTTTTGGGTATTTATGGGAACTACTATTAATAAAAGCCCAGATTTCTGATAAATATTATTTTGAAGAGCTGAAGCTTGGCCACATTTAAATGATTTAAAAAACTATTGTAGAAATTGTCACACTGGGGTTGAGGTAAAACATGGAACAGAGTTTGAGGCAAAGAATATTTAACACCCATCTTAATAGAAATTTCCATAAATTAGATTTTAGGATAACATTTTTTTACTTATTTTACCAGGACAAGGACCGTGTGTACATGCTTCGACGACGCGACGGCCGCGTGATGGTCTGCATCGACGGGCACCTTTACTATCTGGCTGGGAAGTCGTACAAGGGCGACATCTATCGATGGACTTGCGTCCGCATGCGGGACATTGAGTGCACGGCCAAGATCTGCACGGAGGCCACTTTGGCGGGCGCTCATCGGTTGCACGCCATCGAGTCCGATGCCCACATACATCCGCACTATTCGGCCGTTAAGCTGATGCACATGTTCGCCAAGCACCAGATCGTTCTGGTGGAGGATGAGCAAACCTCGGACGTGCTGGCCGAGTGTCCCAATCTGGAGTATTTTGATCCGGAAAGCACATTGGACTCTACCCAACGCAACGATGATTGTGAGTCGATAATAATAGAGGAGTGCGAGGACAACTACGATGTGTATGTGAGCACCGAGGACGATCACAGTGGCGAGATCCATGAAGAGGGCGAGATACATGAGGGCGACGTGGACGAGGGTTCAATGGTGGATCACAAGCATCAAGTCAGCAGCAAGTGGCCAGTGGCCTTCGATGTGATTGCCAACTATCTGCCGCCGCCGGGCTACAATCCCCTCACGGAGTCTGACTTGACCAAGTTCACATTTCTGCCGTCGGCCAAGGGTCGCAAGGTTTTGTGCCTGAATCGCTACCTATTTCACTTTGATTCCCAGAGCAGATCGAATGGCCACATGTTCTTCACTTGCATCAATCGACGCGACAAGACCAACACTTGCCATGTGCGCGTCACCCTCGATCCGGTCGAAAACGGACCGGTAGTAATCCGAATCAACGGAGAGCATACGCACAGGCCAGACCTCAAGGAGGTCGCCCGTCGGCTCAAGCAACAGGCAAAGATGGATCAGGATGTTTCGCCCGATCAGCAGCACAAGCTGGCCAAGGCTGATATTAGCGATGATGTTGATTTCGAGAGCGACGAAGGGTCGGCCAGCCAGGGTGGAGAGACCTTTGAGCCGGATCATAGCGTCGATGGCAGTTACGAGCCACTCCAGGAACCGGACAGCAGCGTTGTCATGAAGAAGGTAATTAGCATCGATGGAGCCATCAAAATGGAGCCAGATTCTAAGGCGAACATGATCGTGCAGTACCTCAAGGACGGCGCCGACAACATAAGCGCCAAGATCGAGATACTTCCCAATGCGCTTCAAGGGCTCGGCTCGCAATCCCGAGGGGCATTTTCGTCGACGCCAAAGGTACGCCAGCCCGAGATCACAAACATACGACGGCGGCGAGAGATAGTAGAGCCCAAGAAGGGCGCACAGCCGGACATGGATCTCACCAAGATCTGTACCCTGCGTTCGGCCAAGGGCCACGAACTGCTCTGCGTCGATGGTTACATCTACCATGCCAAGAATCGAGGTGTCATTTCGCGCAACTACTGGGTGTGCATCAAGAGCCGCGATCCGGAGATCAGCTGCAAGAGCCGCATATCAACGGCCACCCAGAAGGATGGCTCCATTCGTGTGCTGCGGGTGTACAACAGTCACAGCCATCCGTTCAGCGAGGATGATATCAAGCGACGCCTGTTCAACGAGATCAACAAGAAGAACAACAAAAAGTTGAAGTTCAGGCCGCTCCACTTTATCGGCAAGTCCCTGGATCAGATTCAGCAGGAGTACGGCGACTTGGCCATTGAGCGCCTCAATGTCTCTAACATCAGCAGCGACATAGTTGTGCACAAGAAGCCACGACTGGGCGGTAGTAACGCAGGTGGCAGTCACAACAGCAGCTCGGCATCTGCCAAAAATCTGCACCAACATCACGACGATGAAGAGGATGTTGTAATCGAGGAGGAGGAAGAGGAGCCGATCCACGAGCAGGGCGAGGAGATTCTGGGCATGGAGGGAGATCACCAATACATGGAGGTGGACAACACAGATGCCATCATTGAAGTCGTGGAGGAGGTACTCGATGAAATGGACGGCTATGGCACCGTTGAGTATGTATACCAATAAAAGTTAAAAATTCAATATCTGGGCTTACAAGACTCTTAAAATATTAAAATATATAATCAGATGTCGAAGGCGACATGCGCACTCAAACTGAAAATAAAACCCTGCCAAGACTTTATTTTAATTTTACAAAATTTTACTAAGATTGATTTTGGGCAATTGATCGTTTTCAAGGTAATTACAAAAATGTAAGGTATTCTAATATTCACGTTAAATGTCCATTAGTTGCAGTTCTATTAGGGTATTAATCTGAAGTTTAGCTATTTATTCACAAACTCGTTTGAATTGTTATTAAAATGAACACCTGCAAACTGGCCTGGGAACTTGGTAAAGCTCGTGTCAGTATTACTTGAGAGCTGCGCGAGCGCACTACACCTTTTTTGTGGGTTTAATAATATTCATATTCACAAAATACGTCGACACTATACATATATAAATATGTACAAGCACTGAAAATAGCTACAAACAAAATAAGAAACCAAAAATAGATAAATTCAACTGAAAACTAGGGGCACAAATTGCTTTCACTTTTTGAGCTAGTGACGATCGGCAAACCGGTCGGGCAAGAGTCTATAGAAAAAGCTAATGCTCATTTTGTTATCCACAACAGACCCATTTTCACCATGAAACTGTACGCTGTCTCCGATGGGCCGCCCTCCCTGGCCGTTCGCATGACCCTTAAGGCCCTGGAAATCCAATATCAGCTGATCAATGTGGACTTTTGTGCCTTGGAGCATCGCACTGACGAATATGCCAAGGTAGGAACAGAAATACCATAAGAAAATTGATTAATCTAATCTATTAACGAAACTTTTCAGATGAATCCGCAGAAGGAAATTCCCGTGCTGGATGACGATGGCTTCTTTTTGTCGGAGAGCATTGCCATTATGCAATATCTGTGCGATAAGTATGCGCCGGACTCGTCTCTATATCCGCAGGACGTCAACATGAGGGCGTTGATCAACCAGCGGTTGTGCTTCAACATGGGCTTCTACTACGCCCCCATTTCGGCCCACAGCATGGCTCCCATCTTTTTTGACTACGAACGCACGCCGTTGTCGCTGAAGAAAGTGCAAAATGCACTTGAGGTCTTTGAGACCTATTTGCAGCGATTGGGAACCAAATACGCCGCTGGCGAAAACGTAACCATTGCCGATTTTGCGCTTGTCTCGGCCACACTGTGCTTGGAGGCGATCGGTTTCGATCTGAGCCAGTATCCTTTGGTAGCGCGTTGGTACACCACCTTCAAAGAGGAATTCCCTCAGCTATGGGAGATTGCAAACAGCGGCATGCAGGAGATAAGTGCCTTTGAGCAGAATCCCCCAGATTTGTCTGAAATGGAGCATCCATTCCACCCGACGCGCAAGGCTAAATCCTGAACAAAGCATAGTTAGTCTAAGGGCCTTTGGCTAGGGAGTGTAATATGTTTTTCTTATCTTTAAATATTGAGAAATATTGAATATATATTCATTTATATAAATACCATTCTATTCTAAACTTAATCGAACTAACTTTCGATTGTTCTGCAAGCTGAATCATTTGGATTTTTTAGTAGTCCGCCAAACTGAGACATTGATTTGAAAATTGTAACAATTCATGCATAAGATTGACTCGAGCGTAATGAGAGATGACTTATGTCTTTAAAAGAACACCAATTTTGCACTCTAAAGCTTAAATTTTGATTTTAGCAAATAAAATATGTATCTTGTATTCTTACACCATTATTAATAAAAATTATCAAGAATTAAAATGCTACCGAATGTTGAAACATCCCTAAAAATTTCTGCTAAGCTCCACAACGTAACTGGCGTCACTAGTCACCATATTAATTCCACAATTATAATCCCAAAGCTTAAATTTGCCTCATCCGCTCACCTGAAATCCTCAATCAGTGATCCAATCGCTTCCGTGAGCTTACTGTACTTCTCCCCAAAGCCCGTGCCAATGGTCAGTTCACCCATCAGATTGTGGGCATCCGGCTCCAAGTACATCTCCAGCTGTTTCCGCGCCTCACCGCTCAGCAGATCCACTTTGGTCAGCACATTGACGTGCGGCTGCTCCATGTTGGCCATCACACTGAGGGCGGCCATTGTGCCCGATATGAACTTGGCTCCGTCCACCATGAACTGTGAGTCCAAGCAGAAGACCACGCAGGTGCGGAAGTTCCAGGCCTCGAGCAGCTGCACCAGCTGCTTGCCCATTTTCAGGTGCGTGAACAGCTCGATCTGGCCGGGCATATCAAACAGGATGTAATCGTCGTCCGGCTCTCCGAGCATCAGCTCATCTTCGCCGCCGCAGAGCTGAGCCTTCAGCCAGTCCTGGTTCTCAATAAGGAACTCCAGGCAAAAGATGAGCCCCCCGTTCGGACCGTAATGCAGCTCCTCATCCTCCATGGCATCGTCCAAGTGTATCAGCTCCCGTATGTCCGCCAAGGGACTGTAAGTGAAGTGCTCCGCTGCCGGGTCGAGATTCACAACTTGGATATTTCGCTTGCTGTCCATGGCGTATTGCTGCATGTAGCTGCAGTAGGTGGACTGGGAGGGATTTTGATTAGATAACAGGCGTCGCCAAGGAAGCCAACATTACTGTGCATACCTTGCCACTGCCCGCAGGACCTACAATTATCTGAGCGTACCGCATGGCGCATGAAATTACGCGAATTTCAAAAACAAAACAAACTCGTGCTGTCCCCGATAGCAACAATGGTGTTATCGATTGTTTGCAGGCTATCGACCCTGAATAAGAAAATAAATCTTTTTAGCTAAAGGAAATGTCTAATTACAAGTATAATTATTTCTGATTAGTCAAAATTGTTTGGTTGCAATTTTTGAAAATAAGGAAAAGCTATTTTCTTGCGCACGTCATTATCGTTTAAAGTGTGACCAGTTGTGTCATTTTTTCCGGTCAGTTGGCAGAGCCAAATCATCCAATTGGAAACTTTTCCGCCAAATTTGAACATTTGAAATTATTGGATATATTTAAATAAATAATATTTAAATTATTTAAAAGATATGTGATGATTGATAATATTTAAGTTAAATAATATTTAAATTACTTAAAAGACATGTGAAATGTTCTATACTAATAAACATTTGCATCAGCTTTGATTTTATACTTTGTTAATTATAATCCTTACGTCCTGATAATTTTGAGCAAGGCTATTGGAAGCCACATATTCGTAGGTCGTTGCTAACAAAACACATTGTTAGTTAAAATAAATATAATTTAATCACTTCATGATTTTCCATACTGTCACGTTTCTATACAATTTACATATTTAAAATTCAACTCCAAATCAGTTTAATATTTGACAAGCCTTCACCACAAAACATACATTTTAATATAGCTTTATTGTTCATTCAACTAATCACCACCTCACCCTCAGATCTTATCCGATTTTGATATCCTCCCGCAGCTGTCGCCGCTGGCGGTTAATTAAATCCTTGACCGCAAGAGCGACTTAAACAGAAGGCATTAATTTACATACGATCGAATTGATAGATCAACTGGCTTGCCGCACAATCGCAGTGCTCAATCACGTCATCAGGGAAACACCCCTCCCGTGGCTAATCCTAATTGCAGATAAACATCTGAATCGCTCAGCCAAAGGCGGCGCGAGGACAACAGCTGTCCATTGAGTCCATCGATTGACAGTCATAATGATGTTTTAAATGGCACGCTCACTCTGCCAAATAAAAGCGCTTAAAAAATAATAATTTTTCGTTATTTTAAATGATATATTCCCGGCGAGGTGTGCGGCATGGCATGCATGGCGAAAGACCGGAAATAATTTTCTAGTTTGAACCGCACACCCATAGCCTTTGCACTTAAAAAAATGATTGATAACAGATAATAACCAAAGGTTTTCATACTTTTTTGAGGGTATTTTTAAATAACTTTTTCTATGGAGAATTAATTTGTTATTTTTCGAGTGCACACCCACCCCCAAAGCGGCGAAAAACATGAACTGCACTTGTCCCTTATGATATTTGTCTGTTCGCCCTCTTTTTTTATATTTAATGATATCGACAATGGCAGGGTGTAGAGTAGAGGCCACGAGGACAACCAGGACCAGGTGTTCGATACAGAGCCCGTGCTGATAACTATATAATTTATCCTCGAATTACTCCTTTGCCCTCGGCGCTTGAACTGCAATTAGTGGCCAGTATAGCTTTTTGTTTGAAATGTTTATTCGATTTAAACTAAACCACTAAGTATAACATTTAGATATTAGCGAACTTAGAGCAATTAAATACCACAGAACATGTTTTCGTCATATAATTATTATGTTGGTTAATAATATGTGTTAGATGCCGTTGACTAGCAAAGCTTGACTAGTTGGATTTCCCTTGAATCTCTGTCTTTGTCTGAATCCACCTCACATTCCATTGCTGCTGCCGCCAAAGATGCTGGCCGCGGCTCCGGGATCGGACATTTCGGCGCTGCCGCTGAACTCGTCGCTGCTCTGGTTGCTGTTTTGGTTCTGGTTCGAGTTGCTGTTGTTGTACAGCGGCTGGGGCTGCGAGAGGGGGCCGCGAGGATCCTCCGGAGTCCAGGTGCGGGCGTAGAGCTTGCTGCCCAAATAGCGATCGCCCTTGCGGTACCAGGACAACGAGTGGGCCACGCCGCCAGCTGTAAGCAGGAAATAGCAAGAAGGGAATAATGATGATTAAATATTGAACAATTAAAAAACGAATTAAGATTAAATAACATGGTAAAAACTGATCTTAAACTAGCCTAAAACGAGCCCGTAAAACTTTGTCCAAAATCTAAAATGTTTTTATTCAAGAAAAGTCATTTTTTGTTTTCAATAATTGATGCTTTACTTATAAATACATTTTAATTCATGTTTGGTAGCCTCAATCTTAAAGCTATATATATATTTTCAGAACATGAATTATCTACAAGTATTAATTTTAATAACTCATAAATTGAACCTCAAAATGGAGAAAAATATCAAACACCAGAGCTGCATCGGATTTTAGAAGACTTTCCCAAAGAACAACGATTCCCGGGACAGGAGTCAAGCGCCGCCCAAACAATTAAAATTGTTGCCAAAAACTGAGCAAATGCCATTAGCAGCCACATTATAGGGCCATCATCGAGGCAGGGCAAACAAATATGGAAAAGGGTTCGTCTCCATCCCCGAGGGGTTGCGGATGCCCCGGCTTGTTGTTGCAGCTGCCACCCCGCTGCGCGCTCGTCATTTGCCTTGGACAAACAGAACCAAAACCAAAGCCCAGACCGAAATCCATGTCCTCCGCCCTTCGCTGTCCTTGTGTGCCGCATCCAATCGGAAACCACATCCCACCATTCGCACCCAAGTCGGGCAATTTGTAGCTCTCGCAGTTTTCGAGTGCCTCATGCGGGTGTTGCTCAAATATGCGACCCCATCCCTGTTTCCGTTTCCGCTCCCGCTCCCGTCCTCGTCCAGCCTCCGCTTCCCGGCAAGTTCGGTGTGAACATATGCCAGGCGCGTGCCAGGAGCCCCCAGCCCCTGGACCATCTTTGCACCCATTTAAATGGGAGCTCTTCTTCGCCCCCTAAAGGAAACTTTTTGCGATTTTTATCTGTATGCGAGTATGCATTGGGTTCGGTGTTGTTTTTGTTTTTGCTGCAACATTTTTAATGCCAGTTAAGCATGAAAACGCTTTTGCCAGCTCCCCGCACCTCCTCCCTGGCCCGCTCGCCTTCCATTTGGCCTTTAAGCGGCGACAACGACGACGGCAGCCATCTGCCGAAGTGTAACGAATTTCCCACGCTATGATTATGTCGATTGGGCTTTGTTGTTCCTGTTATTGTTACTATTTTGTTCACTCCCCCGCTCTCTGTGTCTGTGGAAGAGGAGGAGGAGTAGGTGGTTGCCCAGGCAAGGTGAATGCATGTGGGACCTTTATCAGCTAGAAACTAATTTCACATCAGAGCTTGCATGTTCATTTTGTCTGGAGCAAATCGAAAGGTACTATTATAAATAGGTCTATAAAGAGGACAACTATAAATCAAATCAAAATTTTGTTATTATATAAAAACTATAAATAGATTGAAAATATAATAAACAATCACTTTCACTTTAAGTAAACACACTAGAGGTTAAATTACAAACAGGTATTTTATTTAATAAAAAAAATTTACATATATTTCTATAGGTTTCTTTATCTTTCAAAGTTCACATTTTAAGTATTTAAACCAATGAAATTTGTCTTTTTAATCCGTTTCCAACTTTATGTAAACATACTACGTGGAATAATAAATTAATGTATTACCATAAGGCTCTTAATATTCTGCAGTTCACAGTTCAATTTAATAATAATAATTTAGCAAATAAATCAAATAACTCATTTATTCTACATTCAAAACCCAAGAATTGTTTATTAATGAATAATTAATATTAATTTTCTTAATGTTCTCATAAGAAATGTGTTTATTTAAATGACAAATGACATCCCTTTCAAATTGAACTTTTTTATAAACATAATTATAGATTTTTTGTAATGAAAACAATTCCCAAAGCTATATATCTCTTATAATTTTATCCACTGTTGAGACTTCTCCACAACCAAAAACCAGTTCAAACACAACTTTAACCAGTTCAAATTTGTGTTTTGACACACATGAATACAAAAAATGTAAAAAAAACCAATGCCATTTTTTAAGGGCTATACATAACACTCAATAATAAAGGACACCCCTTGCTTATCCCCAAACCGACACCCCTTTTAGTGTTCCAAGTGCCGGGCTATTAGTTATGCAGATGCTTTCCGAGGATCCTTTGGCCAGGGGAACTCTTTGCAGGCTGCAGTGTCATACATTTTGAATAGGAAAATTATTAACCAAAAAACCGTGACCAAAGCAACTTTTATGAGCTGGCTGGCGCACACGGAAACCCCTAATCCACGGACATTGTATCCCGGGCGAAACTTGTGAAAACCCTGCCATGCCGCATCCACATCCGCATCCTCGGTGATCGATGCGATGGCAATGAGCAAAACAATTTCCTTGACTGGCAGTCACGCAAAGCCCGCAAACTGAAAACCCCGGGCGAGAAGTGTGAAAATTCTAATTAGTTACACTCAGGCAGCCAGAGAAGACCCATCGAGGCTGGCCAAAATGCAGTCGAGCATCCCCCGTGTGGCCCTGATCGAAACAAAACCGTACCTTCCGCGGATAACCTTTGAATAAGGCCAGTGGCCCCGGTCGAATTATGTTATTAAATGTGTAACGGACCTTCCGCCCACGTTTTGTTAGGTTATTATGCAGGGAAATTGATTGATTGACAACTCACTGCGATCCTTGAGGATGATTTTCTTGGGCGGCTCCTTCTGGTAGTTGCGCTGCAAGCTCAAGCCGGGTTCATTGCCATTCTTGTCCTTCTTTACCATCTCACTGAGGAAGGTTATGTAGCTAATGGCCAGCTTGAGGGTATCGACCTGTGGAAGAAACGAATACAAGGAGTTTTTAAAAGATATATTTAGTAAAAAATTAGTTACTTAAAAATAAAAAGGGTACTTAAAAATTTATCTAAAATTTCTAACTTAAATCTTGCAATAATATTCTTCACATAATATATTTTTAGGTACGAACCTTGCTCAGTCGCTTCTCGTAGGGCAGCGTGGGAATATGGGTACGCAGGCCTTCGAATGCCTCGTTGATGCTCTGCATCCGACGGCGCTCTCGGAGATTGGCCGCCTGCCGTTGCTGGGCCATTTGGGAAGCGCACTTCAAGCGCCGCGGCTTGTGGCTCCGCCGGCTAAATAGGGAAAAGCTGGAGACGATTAATGGGCGAGTCCTGGCTACAAACTAGGGTTGTCAAATATTACAAATATTTCATATACTTTTGGGAAAATATAAATATTTGTGATGACATATTTTCGACAACCCCAGTGGGAAACTTTGGTCCTTACGTCTTCTCGTTGTTCTCCTGGTCGCTGTTGAAGCCGCTGCTGTAGGCATCATCCTCGTCGTCGCTCTCCGAGCTGTGCTCGTCCCCGAAAAAGTACTCGGAACTGGAGGTGGAGGCGTTGGTGGCCTGCGATCCCTCAAAGAAGTGCCGCGCCATTGTGGCCTCCAAGTCAAAGTTGTCCATGGAAAACATTATGTCAGCCGATCTCGGAAATCTGTTGCTCTTTTGTTTGCCGATTTAATTGTAATTGCCTGCTAAGTGCATAACGGTGAAGATAATACTTCCGATTCCCTGATGGGCGACGCGTGACCAGCACGTGCCGCTATATTCAAGAAGGGGACACAAAGTCGGACAAGTGCAACGCGTGTCGCTGGTCTTTGACTCTGGTATCTATCTGGAAGTGGATTTAGTATATAAAGCAGGGGTTATTTTCTGGTTTTATCACCTTTTTGTTGTTCTGATATTGATAATAAACATGTCCAACATTATTTCGATTAGATAAGATATAGTTTAGAAGCTAATAGATATGAAAAGTGGCATTTACATGGATAAACAAGTTATTTGTGAAGGAATCGGTAAACAAAATAGGCGATAAGATCCTAATATTTAAAAATTAATAATTCGAGCTTAGAGTTTACCTTTTACAGCACACATTTCAACATTTTGTTCATTCTTTCAAACATTTAAAACAGAAAAATATTTATAAAACACAAATCATATTAAAATTTTGGGTGAAATTAAAATTTTCTTTAAAATTTTATGAAAGTTAAGTGTTTAAACTTTAAAGCATTATAAAAATAAAGTAAAATTGATTTGTCATAGCCCGATTCTTTTTTTTTTTTTTTTGTTTAATAATAAGCTACATTTT
>JAEIIL010025268.1:0-20501 GCA_018905715.1 Drosophila lini | reverse complement strand
TCCTTCACTGCGTTGCAAACTTCTGACTGAAATTATAATACTCTGCAAGGGTATAAAAATGATCTTTCTAACTTGTGATTTGTGTATATAAAAACTCCTCAAAATCGAGGGGGTTCAATGAGTTAGCCAGTTATCCGAATCGAACCTCAAGTGGGGTCAGTGACCTCTTGCTCGGCTGAATATTCTTTGTGGCGCAATCCTGTGGTCCCCTTTGCCACCCCTTTGACAACTACTTAGTTTGTTGGTAGCTGCGTTATCTGGTTACTTTTGCAAGTTTTCCCCAGCCAGGATTACTACCAGCATCGAGATAGAGTCTGCGTCCAGAGTTGGCAGTTATCCTATTCAGGAAACTTTCTCGTTGTTGTTGGGGTTCCCCGTAGCTGCGCCCCGTTGTTGTCGCACTAATTTGCGTGACCTTTCGGGATGCCGGGCGGTTGGTTAGTTGGATAACCAGGTAACCAACTAACCGGAGAACAGCAGCCCGAACCGGGCGGAGCAGGCAGCCAAAGCCTTTTGAATGGCATTTCATTTGCGACGCCTTTCAACGCTAATGCCATGGAAAATGCATAAATTGTGGCATCCAAGTGCTGAAGTTGCGGCCAGAACAACGCTTCAGCTAAGATATCAGCTCGTTTAATTTTCCAGCTTATCAGGGCAAGGACTTCACTTGAATGCAGACTGCAAAATGTTTTTACAGAGCTTCGTTTGAAAGGGGAAAGTATAAACATTTTTAGGATGAAATTTAGTTGCAGGGAAATCTGTGTTCTTGTAACAGCATTAAGGAATTGTTTTTATTATATTTTTTAATACTAATATGGTAACTGAGAGATACTGAGATACTATAAGTATAATCAATTAAGAAAATAGTTTCAATGTGAAGTATCCAATCTAGACAAACATTTTCATTGAAAATGTTTCCCTATTTCCATTTGCAGCAGGAATATATATTCTTTTAATAATAATATCTTCTCCATTTTCTTCACTGAACTCAGCTTTGTGTGTTTAGCTATCCTAACATCAAAATGAAGAAGCCAATAAAAGAAATCAAATCGAGTGCAAGTCAACTGGAAACTTGGATAAGTCAAGTCAAACATTCACAAACATTCACGCACACTTTTTATAACAAAATTAGGCAACTTTAAAGCGAGGAGCTATCCCAGTGGGATAACCCTTTGGAACTACATTAGGCTATTTGCATACATAAATAAATCAAGCTGATCGAAAACATATTCATAGTGCTAACCAGCTCTCACATGACTACAACAAAACGATTTTCCACTTGACAAAAGCTCAAGTGGCCCACGTCCCGTCGACAGGAGGAAATTCAATCTGTTCTTTCCATTTAAACAATTTTCAAAAAACTTGTTTATAACTCAATTTTTGCCAACACACACACACATGCGAAATAACACTTAAATAAATAAACACAAAAAGTGCTTACCCAATGGCAAAGTTGGAAAATGAACAATTCCATTTTGCGATTGTGAATGGGTTTGTTTGATTGTGAATGGAAAATGGGGGAATGGCTAGGGGAATCCCCTTGTCTGAGTTTTGGTTCACACGCATGTAATACACAATTGTTGTTACTGTAGTTTCTATTGTTGTTGCAGCTCTTAACATGGCACGCGAAGAATCCTCCAAAAACGAAATGGATATATCCAGGCGCTTTTAGCGCTCCTTCCTTCCCCACCGCCCCCGCACTCTGTATGTTTGCCAAGGGATACAACATTGAAATTGCCAAATGGCATTTCATACATCTATATCTATACGTTTGAGTGTGCCTTGTTCAAGAGGCGTGGCTCTGGCAATTTGTGAGTGCCATAAAAAACTTTTTGCGTACTCTTATAAACACAAAATACTTTTTATTTAATTTAGGCAAGAAAAATGTGGGGTGAACATTGTGTATCATCGGTTAACGAAGGTATATAAAATATTGTTTTTATTCTACTGTAAATCATATTTTAAGCTTTATAGTTCATCTATTAAATATAACTTCTATCTTTCGGGCTTCAATTGTTAACAAAATTGATCCAAACACAATATTTATTAATATACTTAAGGGAGCATCTCTCCGATTTCAGTTTAAAAAGAACAACCAGTTTGAAATTATGCGTGCCACAAAATCGGGGGATTGTTAAGGCCTCTCTTTCGCTTTCCATCATTCGTATTCATATCTGTTATTGACATTTTATGCATGACATTCTTTTACTTGCTCCGGTTCCCATTTTCCATCCCTTTCGGCTTTTCAGCATTTCAGCATCCTTATCCCATGTCAAGAGAGCAGCGGGCAAAAAGTTTGCCTGAAAATGACGCGAGTTGTCAACGTGAATTAAAATAATTGATTTATTTTAACGCAAGTTAAGCGAATAAACAAACCGAGGGAGTGGTGTGGGAATGGTTTGTTTTTCATTTTAAAAAATAAGTAAAAGGGAAAGCCATGAAAAGGGCAACCGCACTTGAAGTTGTCAGTGCCAGAAGAAAAACAAAAAACCGTTCTTGTCTTTTTTCGCAGTTAAAAACAAATATACATTTAAGGACAAAGAAGGAGGAAAATGTGCAGATGATGAAATTATTAGCGAAATGGACAAATTATTTAAGGGTGTCTTCCACCAGCGGGTTGAGGGACATTTCCTATCTCTACTGATGCGCAATGTTGTGTAAATTGTCAAAAATTATTAATTGCCTTCGTTATTCCCTGGCCTGATAGCCCGGGGCTGGCTTTTAGGACTGTGTCCCTATTTTCCTCCCACCAACTTTAATTGGCCAATAAATGCCGCTACGAATGAGAATTAATGGTGCTGTTAACCGTCGGCGATTTGTTATCGTTAACAGCAAGTATTTTCTTGTTATTTTCGTTGCATATTCCTTGGCTTTAGGCCCTTTTCGGGAGAAGTGGTTGGGATCCTTCTGGGTTAATCGTTTTGTTGCCTGCTGGCTGGCTAATATTTTCTTTACTCACTCTTTTTATTAGTCGTCATTAATAATTTTATTGGATTTGCTTGGCAACTTTCGGCTGCGGTTCGTTAATAAAGACATAAACGCGAGTTATGCGGGTCGGTGGTATGGGAAAAGCATATTTTTTAATTTATGACCCGTTAATTTCAACAGAAATGGCTGGGATTAAAATTTTAAAAGCTGAGTGAGCTTGATTATAAGTAATCGCAATTATAATCCAGAAGTCGCAATTGCCTTGAACTCATATTGGGTTTACCAAACATGAAAAATATTCTGGAAGTTGTGCCATTTTTCTGTTGAAATAAATTACATTTCGCGACTTAATTATTTTTTATACAATTAAGATATTTTTATCATCAAGTTTTATGTTTAAGCAATATACTTTTTGCTTCCTTAATATACAACATTTAAATTTAAATCAACCTATGTTTGCTAATAGCCGAGTGCAATGTTCTGCAAACAATTTCCCAAAAGCCACTCTAAAAGTTTAAGGCTTATTTAGCTGAATTGCTATACCTTTATCTAGACATTTCATTTGTCCATAAGCCTTGCCTATTGCCTTAGTTTTTATCTCGGCTTTTGCCACAAATTGCATTCAAATGCAAACCGCAAGAGTCACATTAGGATGCACGGAGTCGTAACCCGATGCGGCCATACTTTGTCTTCTAAAACCTCTCCGCAAAGTCCCCTACCTACCCCAGCCTCCTCACCGCCGTTCACCCTCGATTTTTGGCCAAATTTGGAGCAGAATCAGAGTAGAATGAGACAGAACGGTGCTGGGAAAGAGAGAGGGAAGACTGCATGGAGCGAAGCTAAATTTCTGTTTTATTGCGGTTTATGAAATGGTTCATAAATAAGCATATGTGTGAGAGAAATGCATTTGCAGTGATGGTGTACGTGAACAGCACGTTTCATAGCAATAAGGTGGTAAACATGAGCAATATTTTGAAGATTAAGAACATTTTTCAGATAGTTTAATGTAATAAATAGCAGCAAAAAGAAGATTTTCTTAAGTTGATTTGGGAAAAGTAGGCCCATTTTTCAGATATATTTAGTTTTGCAATTATCTATGCTTAATATTAGACATTTGGACAGTAAAATATCAGGTTTGGGTTTTTTTTTTTTGTTTTGTCTTACAGCACTGTAACGCACATTATATGGTTAGGTATGTAACCCCAATTTACGTCAGCATAACTGAATTTTTGCGGATGTGGAAAACCGAGGGAGAAGAGGGGAAATTGCAGAAGGACACATTGGGTGTTTGGAGATGGAGAACAAGTAAAATTTTACTACTGACTGAGTTTCTGGTTTTGCTTATTTCCTGCAACCAAAACCTCATTCGGGTATCATTTGAAAACTTCACATTAAATTTCGGAAGCTCAAAATGTGCTATTGCATTAAAAATTAAACACCAATTTGAAATACTTTGTTATCGAAGCGAACGCTTTTCGTTGCCTTCCAGCGGCACAAAAGTTTTCGCCAATAAATAATGAAGAAAAATTTAATAATACTTTGCCGAGACGAAACTTGGCCATTATCAAACATTACCCGAAAGTTTGCAGTTCAAATTTTACAACAAATTTAACATTAATTTGACAATTTACATCGCAACAGCCAAATGGCCCCGGGACTGCGACAAAAACCAAATGAATGACTAAGTGAGAGAACGAATGAATATTCAATTTCAAGCTTAAAGTTTGCCAAATTATCCAAAGTAAATATTTTTTCTTATTCGCAATTTTCCAGCGGCGCTTTTTGATTGGAAAATTTCGGTTTGATTGGATAAGCAATTGGTTGTGGAATTTAAATAAAAGTGAAACAATGTTTCTGGGAATTTAAGGAGATGGCGTCAATGATATTACTTTATAAACTTTTAATGGCTTTCATTAATTTAATTTTATTTGTACTGTGAAGTGACATTATAACGCGCAGTGGAAAAGATGCCTAACAGTTCCATTTTTCCCAGAAGAGCCCTTAAATTTGATTCACCAAACCCAACCACTATCCATCAATAACCCTTTATTCGAGCATTCAAGCACTCGAAATATTTATCACTGCCTTCCAAACGAAACAACGAAAAATGGGAAATATGTGTGCACTTTCATTGATTGAACGCTGGTGGCCCCGACTGGACCTCTATTAGGCGTCCATTCACAGAGTCCTATATCAAATTTCACATCTATATTTTACCAAAATTCGCATGCACAATTCCCAAAGTGAAAAATCCCCGCCGAAAAGGGAAATTGGAACAAAAAAATACAAAAAGGTGCGGGCAGACCATAGAGAGACCATAAATTTTCCACTCTGCCTACGCTCATTTGCACAGCGGATTAAAGGGTCTCGTCGGGGTTTTGCACTCCGCAACTCCCCAACTCTCGGTGCCTCACCCACCATTTATTATGCCTTTGCGTAGGGATTTTCTTGGTTTTCGTTTCGCTATTTCTTTATTTTTTGTTCAGTTCCCTCGTAGCGGAAAGCTTGCAAAAGTGATTAATGCAAAAGTCGGACTACGGGACTGGGCACAACGGACTCCCTGTCGATGCTTCCCTGCGAAGGGACCAAACAAATTTGCCAGCGCGAATAGAAAACGCCGCACAGCTCTGGCATTTTTATTGAATTTCGAGCTCTGGAATGCGTCGTCTGCTGTATGGCCAGTCCTTTTACCTGAAAGGGCTGGCACTGGGCGTGGTAGCTGGAGTTTTGACTACAGCTGCGCGGATTAAAGCATGAAATGCTCCGAAAAGCGGCTTTCGACAGCAAAGAGTACTCGGTACATGTGGCAGCTTCCACATTTGAACCTTAAAGCTGGGATAGAGAGAAAAAACGCTGATTGAATAAAAAACTAAATACCCTTTGATATCGAATCGGGCAAGAACATTAACCAAAAGTAGTAGCTTGCTATATTCTTATGACTGTTTAATGGAACTTATATAATAGGTAAAAATAAGTATACAATGAGTATCTGACGATTCTTAACTTAAAAATGTATTTATATACATTACTTATCTCATTTTAGCTTGAGTTTTAAACTAATGCCTAAGCTTTAATCTTTGAACAATTAAATTATATTTAAAATCTATTTCCTATCTTTTCAAGTAACAAGTTTAATTGAATAGCTGAAATGCCTTCGTTTTAAGCCCAAAACAAACACATTTTTAATAAATACGAAACGAGCTCGAGACAATAAAATGTCAACCGAATCAGGAATCAAAGATTCAAGACCACCCACACCCCTCGAGTCCTCTCAAAACTGCAGAGGGGAGGCACAAGGTCTGATTCCTATCAAGCCATCAAACTGGCAAACGAGTCCTGTCGCTGGGGCTTAGACAAAAGTCAAAGGACCGGGGCCAAGTGTCAGTGACATCGACTGGGAAATCGGAAAAGCGGATGGTAGGCAAGGTGGAACCACCCCTGGAGGTCTGCTCCATTTTAGCTGATGTTAGCCTGCATTATTGATGGTAATTTTAAAACGTGCCCTACAATATTTTACACATTTGCCGGATTTACAGTTTGCGTTCCGTCTAAAAAAAAAAAAAGGAATTCGGGCGCCGGGGACCAAAAACCCACGGATATCACCCCCAAATATATACCCTGTATACACCTCTCCGCCCAATCTCCCTTTTGTTTCGTTCGATTGACGCTTATCTTAATGGACCAAACATATGGCAATGGCGACCCCGTGGAGCTGAGTGTCGAACGTGTTGATAATTTAAATAAGCTACTTTCCATCTCCATCCGCCTCCACATTGCGCATACGCAGCGTTGGCCCGCCAACCTGCCTGTCGTCGTAGCGATAAGCGGCGGTAAATGATTTTTCGATTTCATATTAATTTTCGCTCGTCAAATCCCAGGGAGATTTGTGCACGAGGCGTGTGCCGGGCTTCATTAAAAGAATCTTTAGCATTTTTGCATGTATAGATTTTCCTTGTTTTAAGCGTTGGGGGAAGCGTCGTACTCTGGCGGAATTTACACAAATTCCACAGATATTTGGTTAGAACAAGGGATGTGTTTTGATTGCTAATAGATCTCTGAGAGGGTTACATTAAATTGATTGCTTTTGGGGAATCATGGGAGTTCAGAAGTGGTTTAGCCAGCTCCCATGGGACAGATATTTATTAAATTATGATGAGGTGTGTATACTTTTTTAAGTTGTATCTATTCCTCAACTTTAATTCGCTATAATATCTTATTTTTTTAATTTCAACAGAGTATACTTTGTTTTTTTACTGTAATTTTTTGTTATTCGCAAATTAAAATTCCTTGCCTGCCTTATTAACAAAAATACCAAAGATGCCAAGGGGACAAACCGTCCGGCATATGTGCAATTTGAGCGTATTAAGAAAAGCCCAAAAACCAAGGAGCGCACACACAAAAATCAAATCAATTTTAATTTGGGGAAAACAAGCAGCCAGAATAGCGGGGAAAATGCCAAGGCAAGCGAAAAGCGAAGAAGGGGCGGCAAAGAAAACAGAAGTCGGACAGGGACCGAAGAGCCAGACGACCAGGAGTCCACGAAGGGCAGTAGACAACCCCTTGTTCCTGATACAACCCCTCGAATGTCTGTGCTTAGCATATGTGCATAAATCTCAGGGCAGGCGAGCCAAGGGGTGATATGCTGGCATTGGTCTTTAGAACAATCTAATAAAATGTCTAAACGCTTCAATGACAATTCGAGCATGTAAAATGTATGCACAGAAAAAAAATACCCCAATATATCAATTCTTACTATAAAATAATCCATAAAAATACCACAAATAAAATATCTAAGATCTGATTTCTTTTAATAAAAAACAACATATTTTAATTTGTATTCTCTAACTTGTACATGATTTTTCTTAGTGTATGTATATACAGGAAAATACTGGGCAAGAAAATACGGAAATGGAGAGTATACATGTTGCATGTGGCGCTTAAACCTTGTTGTACACTCGCAATCAGCTCGGACCGCCTTTATTTCCCGCTCCACCACCCTGAAAAGTAGGCAATAATCGTAAGTGAAACTCCGAGAGCGGAGGAAAATCTGGGGGAGAGCTCAGTAGCTGACCCCTCAGCCAGGAAGCCCTTAAGACCTTCGCCTGCTTTAAGTTGTGGCGCTTTGTAATTGAATTAAATGAGATTTCAATATGCGGGCACATGCTTCAATGGATTTAATCTGAACGGAAGGGGAACATCGATGGTTGGAGTTCGATTATATCTTAAAGTTTCGCTTATGCTGCCACGGGCTATTTAAATGGAAATCTGTTCCTGTAAATGTATTTGAATTGAATATTACTCCAAAGGCCTTTCATCCTGTGCACCACCTCAATGAGCAGTTTAAGTTGTCATGCTTCATGGAATATGTACTTAAAATTCAGGTGACTTATTGGGTTAATTAGACGAACGGAAAACTAATTACAAAAAAGGTAAATGCTTATTTTTATAGCTGCTTTTCAGGTTCTTTGATGGGTGAATGACATAATAGTTTAATTAAAGATATACAATTTTAAGTAAGTATTTAATAATGTTTGTTTAATAACTTCAAGACTGCTTTTCTGGGAACAGGTTGTTCAGTGTTCGATTGCAAATATCCTTTTTATGATTGTGTGTGATTTTGACATGCATTTACATTTACCCATTACAAGCTTTATTTCTTCCTTCTGTCTTTATGATCATTTCCCATTCCGATTGTTCCATTTCAATTTGTTAACTTCCTAGCTATCTTTAAGGTTACATTTTCCAACTTTTTATTTAGTCTCTCTTTTTTTTCTTGATAGCCAACATGCAAACTTCAATCAACACCAGCAAATATCAGCTGACCAAATAGGGAATGGCCAAAAAACTTGGCTTTTCAAACTGTCCCGCATTGTGTAATTTTTCAACTTGAGACTGACAAAAAGAAGTGAAGGAAACTAAAAGAAATCAGGATGAAGAAAAGTGAGGGAGCAAAAGAAAAGTTTTTGTGACTTCTTATCGTTTCTTCTTCTGTGGTGAAGGTTTTTTGGTGCCATTCAGGGTTGAAGGGGTGCTGACTTTGACCATTGTTTTATTTACCTGGCCACCAACTTTCCCGTCTCAATGTGTGTGAGAGTGTGCTTGCTTATTTATATCTCATGATTGAATCTTGGCCAACAGGAACTTTTTCTATTAACTTTAATGCCAAGCAACCAGCAGCCCCTAAAAAAGACTAACCAGGTGTGTGGCTGTGCAGGGTATCTGTCTGTGTCGCTGTTTTTGTCTCTGCCTCCGACTGTTTGAGGACCCCTGTCCCGAGTCCTTGGGTCTGCCAAATGAACTTGATTTTTATCGTTTTCGTCTTGCACTCCCACTTTTCTTTTTCCCTCTCTAGTTTTGTGTGTGTGTATTGATTTCCGAAGTCTTCCACTTGACTTGACTTGACTTGTTCAAGTGGTTTCCATTGGCGTTGCCATTATTTATACCCTTAACTAGGGGTAATTACTACAAATTACTTTGGTTTCAGGTTAAAAATACTGGAAACTAACTTGGTAAGAGGGATTTTAAATTTTGTGTAATATGTAAACTTTCCTTAATAGAAGATTTCAGTAATAGAGAAGGTTCTTAGCATTCAATACAATTCGTGAATAAAAGCCTTAAACGTTATAGTTCGATCTTCAAATATTTATTTTAGAAGCAAAACTTTAATCAACAACTTAATTTTTCTTAATAAAGAGCATCACGAACTCCCTCTAATTGTATAAAAAATCTTTTCAATTGTTTTTACGCCACAGTTTGAAACCGAGAGCTAATGAAAAGTAACCAAAAGTCAAAGCTTTTTTCTGCTGCTTCAACAATTTTTTTGGTTTGGGGTTTTTCCCTTTATTTGGACAGTTTTCAATGAATTCCGCAGGTCGTTTGGCAGCTCAATTATTGATGACTTGTCAAGTTTCGCCGGGTAAGAACCGCAAGTAACAGGGGTGAGAGTTAATTAACACTGAACTGTCCCACCCAAATATCTCTATAAGATTCGAGGGTTACGACGTAGACTGCCCTGCTGCTCCTTGGGAATTGAGAGCAATTATCTCAATTTAATTGCATGGCTTGGAGCAGGATTTCGAGTGCATTATGTAATTTACTCATTAAAACCATTACACATTTGCCTTGAGTACACAATGCACATGTCAAACATGTCTCCCTCGCCCGGCTTGAGTGTGTGAGTGCGTGCGTTTAATGTAAAATATTGGCATTGTATGACAAGCTCATTAATTATGCTGCATATCGCAGTTTATCAACACAATCGTCTACTTTGAGGAGCCTAAGCCCCTAGCTCCCCGCCCCTCTGACACGGTCTCGTATTTAATTTATAACCCGAAAACCCAAAGTTATACATTTTAACAGGATATGAATAAAGTTGAAGACAATGAAAGCAAATAAAGCAGACAGACAACTCAACAGAACCGGCAACAGAGATAGACGGTCTGGTGAATGGAGTGTGGGCACAGAGGGGTTAAGGAGATAGGAAGAGTCAGAAGATTCATTATCTAGCACAACAGATATCCAAGTGTGTGCGTGTCCGCAAGGAAGAAGCAGGATCCAGAGGCATAGATTCAAGGGGAAGGGGTCAGTTAAATACGCAAATTAAATGAATATTTTTCAGTAAAGGGAAACAAGCAATTACAATTAATAAATCTAATTACTTTTAAGTGTACTTTCTTTCTAAAAAGATTAAATTGTAACTAAATAATCCATTAATTATATTGAAACTTTTAATATTTTCGTAAAGAACTCTAAGAATATGATGACACGAAGAAGATGCTCCACTTAAATACATTTTGGATTGATGAAGACATTTAAGTTAAATACCTATTTACTAATTTTTGATCATTTCTAAATTGATACCACTATTGGGCTCCTCTAGGATAGAGACCCCCTTCTCCTGATATCCCTGAGCCCATGGCCAGCATCTATTCATTTCAGTTTTGCTTCTATGCGTATTTAATGAGCAGACGTGCGTGCAAATTTTGGCTTAGACCAGCTGGAGTCTCGGGTGCCGCTTATGTACTTAAAGGAATCTTGGCTCGCAACAGCCGTGTGTGGGTGCAGATACGTGAACAGCCAAAATGAAACCAAAACTTTTCATGCTCGATCGCTGAGGCAACAAAATAAGCAGCAGCAAACGTGCATTCCTCGACTTGGCCACTTAGAGAGCGAAGGACTACGTGCAAAAGTTTTCCATTTCCGCTTTGGCAAACATTAAAGCTGCCAGAACGAATTTACAACGAGCTGCGAGATACAAGGATTCGGATTCGGGGATACAAGCATACAGGACACACACGCACGCCCGAGTCCTGCGAGGCTGCTGGGAGATAATCAACGGTCGAAAAAGGAAATGAGTAGCGCAGATAAATCAAATGCGAAAACGAGAATTCAGCAAATAAAACAGAGCGCAATAAATGGAATGCCAGAAAAGTTTAATTGCAAAAAAACAAAACTGAACAATGAAATAAAATAAATGTGAAGAATTTTGGAAATGGGAGTAATGGATACCACAACTTAATGGAAATTTCTTCCGTAATATCTAAATATAATCTGCGGATTCGTATGTCTTAAGAAGGCATTCTATTATTATTTGAAACCTTTCATGGAATTTGTATTAAATAACAGGCAGAGTCCTGCTAGGATAATCAATCTAAATGTTCGAATTAACAAGAATAAAATTTAAAAAAGCAATTCCAATATTTACTTGTTTATATATTTAAGTCTAGTATATATCTTTCTTTCATCGTCCATATAAATATTTTTAGAAATTTCTTAAACGCAACTTTCATTTCACAATCCCCTTTTAAATAAAATCAAAAACACCCAAACCTGTTGCCCCAGCTAATCCTTCCCGATTTCTCTAGTTTCCTTCAGCTTCCGGCTAATCTCCGTATAAACTTTGCCCACTCTCAATTAGCGCCTTTTATTTCGGGGCGCCCCCAATTAAAGTCTTAGGGCGCCAGCCCAAATCCGACGCCTTCGCTGTTCCGCGATTGTAAACAGTTTTGCCGCTGGCCCATAACTCTAAGCCAATAGTCAACATGGGAAAATAAAACAAAAACAGCGGCCAGACGACACACTTGACGTTGGGGCTAGGGTTTGGCTGTGTGGCCAAGGGAAGCTACTTCAAATTTTCAACAATAGCAAAATGAAGCAAACGAAGCAACGAAGCCACTTTAAGCTCCGCAAATCCATAAGGCAAACAAAATGGATTTCAAATAGAGAAGCGCGACCAGGATGAGGCTGAGTACCCCAGCTCCCCGACTTTTTCCACAAGCTTCACTGTAGTGCGCGGCAACCGACTGAGACGAAACATGGACGAAGGGATCCATTCCATGGCGGTTGCCATTGTTACCCAAAACAGTGGGTTAAGTATAAGAGGATGAAGGAATCCAAATTAATTTATAAACAAATATTTTAGCTACACATTTTTATAAATTTCAGATTAATTATAAAGGCAAAAAACTACCAATTGTAGAACTATGTTGTATTTTGTAAGTTTTATTATTGAGCTATAAAATTCGTAAAATTTACAATTCGTTTAATTACGAATCTTACGAAATTTAAGAATTTATTCGAACATGTCTTCCTAACGTTACAAGCACTCTAGAACTTATTATTTTATGCGTAGTCATATATTTAATAAGTATTCTTTTTTATATATTTTTAATTTTTAAGAAATAAACCTAATGTTTTATGTTTGCCCCACTGTGCAGTGTCGATAATGCCACACAATATTTTCACAGCGGTTACACCAAGAAGGCAAATTGGCATGAAGTGCGGGGGGAGTCGAAAAATAGAGGGCATAAGGGAAAAAGCCGCCATCGGGTGTCAACATCGCCAGAAGCGCAAAACCAAAAGTTTGTTTTTCCGGGATTTTCCGTTTTTTTTTTCTCTGGTGTTGCTCCGTTTCTTTGTTCTTTCCTATATTTGTGTGTACAGCTTGAGGCTGCGCCGCTAGTCTGACATTTCTGCCAAGGAAAATTGAAAATTTTCTACTAATCGCAATCGATATGCCTTGCCAAATGTCACTCAACCAGCAGGAATGGGGAGCAGAGCTCGAATTGGAAGGACGAGTGGGCCCTGCTCCACTGGCTGTCTGAGATTCGTTGCTGTGCAAACAAATAAATTGAAGAATACTCGAAAATTAAATAAATATTTGGCATTTTTCAGCTGCAAATAAATTACAATAATGAATGAGTCGCAAGCGGATGAATAAGGCATTGTCTGAGTCAAGGAGTGAGACAGATAAATTACAGTTGAGTTGACAAATTAAGTTGCCAGCAGCTGAGGCGCTTATAAATGGCTAGCTAATAAGATTTCCCGTTTTGGCAAGATTTAAGCAAGCTTGGAGAGTTAATTGAGATGGGTTTTACAGAAGTTTATTGATTGAAAATGGCAAACCATCTATATTATCTATATTAATATTATTAGAAATAGTGTAAAGAACCTTTATAAAATATAAACAAGCTGAACCTTAGAGATATTTAAGGTCCCCAAAAACATTGTTTTTCTTAAGGTGAATTTTTCTTACTTATTAAAAATAACTCATTTATTAAGATGGCTCAGTACAAATATTATATATTGAGCTGCTTAACGTTATCTTGCTTTATTTATTTTATTTCTTTCTTAATTTTAAGTTAGGCTATTGTTCAATCTGTGAAGTTCCTACATTTAAAGAATCAATCGCTTTAATACCCCGACATCCGTTGGGCGGCCAAAAGTCACACACTCGACTGGAGCCGCATCGGGGGCAAATTAAAATCGACGCCCAATAACGAGGCCATGCCACGCCCACCATCAGCGTCACATGCGTCCATTCATGGCAGCCACTGCCACTGGCTTCTATCACAAGGACCCTCTCGGCCAAAGGCGTAGCTGGAAATATATTCATAGGGATATAGAGCTTTAATGTCAAATTAATTTACAAAAATATTAATTAGTCCCAAAATGGGTTTTAATAATGTACAGATTTAAGTAAGCAACATACTTGTAATGCCAACATTTTCTAATAAAATTTTATTTCTTAAATATACGAATTTTAAATAAATACTTAAAATTGCTCAAAATATCTTAAGAGACGAAGGGCACCCTCTAGGCGACGCCACTGGGCTATGTTCACCGCCCGGCAGACTCGCCGTGGAACAAGAACAACACTTCGCGTCGTGAGCATAATTCACAGCTGAGTGAATTTTAAGTGGTTATTGCAAAAGTTGGGAAAAAGGCGACATCAAGTAGCGAAAGTGTTGGGCTTTCTCCTTTCGCTAACGTATTGAGCGCAATTTTTATTGAGTTACATAAAGGAGTCGTGTGATGGGTCGCCGATGAGGTGGGGTGGGCGGTGAAGGGGCTGCAGAACTGACGTTCGTCTAGGAGAAATTAGGTTAAGCATTATAAATAATGTTATTAGCCCTAATTGGCATGAACTTGCAGCAAATGCCAGCCTCTCTCGATAAGATTGGCGAAGCTCGATATTCTGGAGGTGACAGCGTGAAAATAATCGTACCAAGAACTTAAAAAACAAATTGATTTCTTCTTCTTCTTGATTTAGATAAAACGAAGAGATATGATCATAATTGTGCAATTCTGAACTTAATAAATGTTAAATGTAGGATTATAAAAAAGTATAAACTCAAAACGTTGTGATGTGAGAAATAATATTTTTTAATCAAATCTAAAATTAAGATTTACTCTAAGCTTAGGGCTATATCTTTTAAGGGCTAAAGTTATTAGTCTTTTCTTTCAAATAATGAAAAGGAGTTTATCGATGGGTAAATTAAAAAAAAAAAAACACCCTTTCCAGTAATCACGCTTCCATCTCTAGACTTTGCGTCACGCCGAGCCTTGGCAGTTATGATTGACTGACACGCGCTCCCCGGGAAATTCGACGGGAAAGTGTTCGGAACCGGCGCCGCCAGACGGAAATGATTATTATATAATTGAAATTGATAGAGGGCGGGACTCATCGGTTAAGTTGCTTGGCCCACTTCAATTATTCATAAATGGGAAAGAATCCAATTTAACCCCAATTAAAGATGCAAAACCATCTGTGCTCTCGGTCTAATGATAAGCCAAAGGTCAAATGAGAATCTATGAATGGGGACTTTTCACTTCTTTTGCCCACGAATCCGAGTCTCCAGCAGGTTCAGGAGGAAGAAACGTGCTCAAGTCGTTTTGGAGTCTTGCCAGTTGCGAGGGAAAGTGAAGTTAAAATGGAATAGGAGTGAAAAATAAAACAATGCTTCTTATATTATACAACCAACCTTAAAAAAAAATTTTTTTAATTTGGTATCAATAAATTCACTCAGTAATATATTCGTATAAACAATTTTAAATTCCTCACCGCCGCCAGTTTAAATTTTGATGTATCTGCCAAATTTAACTGGATTACATTCGAATCAATTTCATGCCAATTTCCAAATACCAAAACATTTGGATTTTCGTTTTAATTATCACAGTTCCACAACGAAAACGCAGTGCAATTAGCATGGAATAGAAAATAAAACCGAGTATACCAAATACCGACAATTAAAAGGAATTTCAGCTTTAAAATGGCCAGCAAATTGCCGAGTCAGAAATTAAATGAACTGATCAGTAGGCTGAGCTCCATGTGAAATGGTTCGAATGAAAAACGGGGGTGAGCACGAGGGGTCGGTCCAAGGCCTTTGTAAAATTTCCAATTGCCAGTTGCCAATTACTGAGAAAAGTGCACAGAAAATTCTGTCTGCCTGCCGGCGCTTTTTTGTGATGCTGTACCAAATTGAATATGAATTGAAGAGAGTATTTTCGGGAAAATTGTGAAATTCGGCAGTGATGAAACTAAATGCCCTGCAGCTAGCTTACCAGAGGAACGCACTAACAATAAGCAAACATTTTTGCAATGACAACTAAATAAACTAAGCAATCCTAGATGGAGACAGAGGTAGTGAGCAAACCAATACAAATACTTTCAGCACTGCACTGTGAGACTTTTCTCCATTAGATAAAATTACAGCCATTCTGTATTATTATTTATGATTCATCCCATATTTGCAAAAGGCTGTAGAGTAAGCTCTTACAGGACTTAAGGTCTCCCTAATAAATAACTCAAAATAAGAACATACTATAATTTGCACTTTCCAGTGCACCTCCCAATCCATCGATTCGAAATGGACCCACAAAAATCAAACTGACAACAAATCCCAATGACAAAATCAAGCAATGGCAATCGATAGCTTCCACAGTAAATGGTCATGTTTCGGTCTGGCAGCCAGGACGAGTCCTGGAGGGGGTTCCGGGCGGTCCACGGGGGTTCGAGGACGACTACGAGCACGAGTAGTTCTCTCTGTCGAAATGTCAATGCAATTGTCATTGCCTTCCCCCCGAGCATCGCCCTGTTTGTAGTTGCTCCTCTTGTTTGCCGTATGCATCATCAATTCGGTCTGTCCAGTGGCAGGGTTTGTTTTTCGGTAGTCAGGGGACGGAGCTCCTGGCAGCTGCTGTGGCCTTTCTTATTGATGGGTTAGACAACTGAAACGCAATAACCCATTCGTACTACTTATCGGATGAGTTTGAGTCCGGAGCAGGTGCTGCAGTTAGCCAGCAATGGGTTTTCAATGGGCGATGGACTCTGTGGCTTGAGCTCCAGGTGAGAAATTAAATTAAAGTAGGCCGACAAAAGGTAAAATTTCCATAAAAGTTATTAAATTCATCAGGTGTATCAAATTTCAGATCAATAAAAATATTGATAAGAATGTATCACCCATTATCAGTTCCCAATAATGCTTCTTAAATTGGCTGTTGGAAAGTGCGAAATTGGCCAATAAAAACTTTAAGTGACCAATTATCACGTTAACATTTTAAAGCAATTTACCTGGGCCATCGGGTGACTACATATAGCCCCCAAATGAGACACCTGCCACTGGGAGAGCTCTCACCACTGCAGTTTGGGGAATCAGGGGGTTAAGGGATTTGGGAGTCCGCAATGAAAACGAAAATAATTTCACCGAAAATTCCCGCCTGTTGACCATGGCAACCAGAAATGACGGAATTGCTCGGCCAGACGCAGATTCCAGCCCCTGTTTGGACCCCTCTTCCCACCCAATCCGCCATAAGCCGCTTAAAAATCTGAAAAGAAAAAAATCCTGCGAAAATAAGAGGAGGACGGGTCTTCGGGGTGTGTTTCACCGGACATAAAGGGGCAGAGAGGGAGAGAGTCATTCAAAAATCGCACTCGAAACTCATTACAACAAAAGGTGCTTCATCAGGGAAAGGTACCAATACCAGCACTGGTGTACCGGTACGGTGAGGCCCACTTAAGACCACCCGCGGGCCGCCGCCCGTAATCAACTCTTTGTCATTGCTGCAGTTACCTTACCCTTTCATTCTGCTCTCTGTAGCGGTTTGTCGAACACCTCTGATTGCACTCAAAGAAAATGAGGGAAAAATGAATTCTGACTTACCATATGCACTAATAATTATATTCCCCTCTAAGTAACTTTATAAAACTGAAAAATAAGAGTTGATGACATATTAAAATTATTTTTATTATTTCCAGGTATATTTCTAAAATATATTCCATGACTTTCTAATTAAATATTCATTTCATTTCTCCCTGTGCATGGCTCCCTTTTCGTTTTTACAACTCTCGGGCGCCGTATATATGGAAAAAAGTTGTGAAAAGAACAATGGATGACACGACACTCCTGCAGCATTGCACCTCCTGCCGAAGCCGCTGCCGGCCCTGGAGCTCTTGCCCATGTCCATGCCCCCTTCAGGTCCACAGCCCCACACGCAGCACCCGCCCCTGGACGCATTCTGCTCCTGTCAGCCTCACAATGCCAGGGCACTTAAGCCATTGCTTTTTGATGCTTCCAGCCCTGTTCGTTCGGTTTGGTTGCGTTCGGTGGGTGTGGCCAGAGGGGATGGGTTTTAAGGAGGGCCTTGAAGAAGGCAAGGGTGGATGAGGGGAGGGGACGGGCACAGGGCTGATTGTCCCAGTTTCCGGTGTCCTCCGTGTGGGGATTTTTCTCATTTCGCTTTGAGAGTTCAGCGTGTCAGGGGGCGAAACCCATTTGCCTGTCTTCTAAAACTCCCTCCCCCGCCTTCGATATATGTGTCCGTCTAGCTGTCCCTTTCCAGCTCCCTTTCGCTCCCAGTCAGTTATTCTCTTTGTGTGTTTTGGGCTCTGGTCACGTGGACAGGTACCAATAATTCTGATAATGCACAGTGGACAAAACGGGGGGTGCGTATTTTGATTGGTTTAGAATTCCAAATTCATTTTTCATCAAAAGTTTCACTAGGTAGATTTTTAGGAATATGAATATGAATTGTGACAAATTATAAAATAAGTTCAAAATGGAGAATTACGCATTAATATATTAAGTATAAATAAAGTAGACATAAATCCCAAACTAGAGATTAAACAAACGACAAAACCCAAACATTAGCTGCAAATGGAAACTAGTTGCCTAAACTGAAATTAAATAAATAAAAAACAGAAAAATATTAAAGTGTTTCTGCAGTTTCCCACCACCTGCAGTCGACTTCTTCTCAGTTTTAACTCCTGCATCCGTTGACGTTGTCAGCAGGTAGATGTCCTGGCGAGGACTCGACATTGTCCCTAGTCTGGATGATGTCCCAGTCTGCCCAAGTGTGTGAGGTGTGTGTATGACAATGATGGCGTTGGCATTGACGTCATTGGCATTGGCGTTGTTTGGATGCCAGCGTTTGGCATTCAACCCGAAGACTAGACGGTGGGCCAAGGGATGAAATCCTGCTCAAATGCAGCCCCATTATTTATGCTTTTTAGGTATGTGCTGCACGCTGGGTAAGAGGGGGTTAGGGCTCCGTTATCTACCTACCAGGTGAAGTCAGACCTCACCCCCTTCGATTATGCCTGCAAACATCTTCAATTTGCAGTTGTCGTACATTTTAATTGTTATTGTTATGCATCTCTGGGTTCAGGGCTGCCCTCCGTCCGATCCACAGGATAATTGTCCTTCAGTTGGCTTTTAATTTGAATGGCCAGCATTTGAGTGTCCCTTTGTCCGGCAATTACTTAGCATCAGATTCAGGATCAGGCACATAACCAGCAGCAGGATTCAATAAGCCAAGAGCTAGGGGCAAGGATTCTTTCATTCATTTCCAGTAGTAAGAAAATATCTCAAGAGAAAGTATGGCCAGAGGGAAATTTAAGTTTCTTTTACGATTTTATTACATTTTCTAAATACAATCGAGCTTAGGATTTATATTTAAATTATTTAATAATTAAAGTTATATATAAAATATTTTTCATATAACCAATTAGGACATGTCCTGGAAAATTGTATTCCCCTTTCCCAATCCATCAGTAATTGTTCCATGATTTATTCATTGCCCATTCATTTTCGGTTGGGCAAATTGAAAAGAAACCCGAAAAAAGTTTCCCAGTCATAATTAAACAATTCAATAATACAATGGAATGGAATATCCTCGGGGCACCAAGTTTTCCTTGCCCCATTCAAATGATGCTTGAAACCGGGTAAGGAGCGGCCAGAGATAGAAAGATAGTTGGGAAAATCGTGACTGAAGAGGGGGCGGCGTTCGAAAACTTATAACAGAAATTCAATAGGGCATGCAATTCAAGAAATTATTGTGCAATTTCAATAACTTTCCAATTGGGTTTTCAATTTGCTGCACACTTTTTATGCCATTTTTCCGTATTGAAAACTTTATTTTATCTATTTTTGCGGTAGGTCCTCCTCCAAAGAACTTTAACAACTTCTTCTTCATCGTCATCTCCTCCATTGTGCGAAGAAATTGACGATTTCCGTTTCATGGACAGTAGTTGTTCGAGAGCCGGTCGAGAGGGTCAAGTTGGCCAAATTATGACCGTGTCTGGGCTCGAGGTTATACCTGAATAATAATCACAAAATATGGCGCCATTGGGCTGCAACTTTGGGGGGCTTAACTAGGCAAACAATTCTTTTAGTACGGCGATGCATAAAAATTGCATAAAATATCTAGCTCAGGCCATAAGCCGGTATGCAAACAGCCAAGTACTCGTCCAGGCCAAAAGGCAAACAATGCAATTTCAATGTTCTGCCAAACACACCTCTCTCTCTCCCATTTCCCGCAAAATATGCGCCATGGGATAACTTTTTCTTCGCCTTCCTCCATTATAAACATGAAAAACAGCGAGCAAACTTGTTTTAAAAAAAAACACGGCAAGAAGCAGCAAGAAACCTTGGCCGGGTAATGCATGAAAACGAAAGACATGATACATCCACTAAATATATAGCAAGGGAGACACTGAAACTAATTTTCTTTCTAAGCTAAATCTAAAAAATGTATATAAGGTTTCATGATTAAGGCCACGCGCACACTGGCGGCGGAAAGCGGAGCTTACGGCTGATGTGAAAAAGAGCTTTTCCGCTCTGTGAAACNAACGCACTGGTTGTATGAGAGCGCGCACACTGAGAGCGGGGCTGACCTTATCAGCTTTCAGCATAGCTCCGCTTTGTTTGATCGATCAAGCATGTTTGATTTTTTCTGAAGCTGACCCGAGCTGATTTTTTGGACTGTTCTTTAAAAAATTGCCCTGATGAGCGCTT
>JAEIIL010025263.1:79-21341 GCA_018905715.1 Drosophila lini | reverse complement strand
CGTTATACTGCAGCGTACAGTCCATGGAACCCAAGATTTAGGTTGTTGCCTTTTAACCCACGAAATGGTTGGATTTACCCACGATAATTTTTTCTGTGTACGGAAAAGTTGCAAATAATTAAGTCTCAATGCTGCCGAATTTGTGGCTATTTATACAAACAGCTGATTAACCAATAAGGAGGACTAAGCTCAGTGAATGAGTGGAAAGAATGCCATTATGTAAACTTGGTCGATTGAAAAACAGGTGTGCGAACACCTGAAAATTTTTCTGGGTTTTGGCGGGTGCCAATAGACCCATTCTACCCTGTCCGAGAGAGTCGAGAAGCAGCGGAAGCTGATTATCAAACAGAAATGGTACCAAGCTCTCTCCCGCTCCTCTCGTAATTAATACTCGTAATAAATTATTTAAACATAATTGCTGTCGCCCTTAATGCACTCTCTCCCTCGTGAAACATGAATATATCAAGTGCAGCCCAGCACAGAAAAGTCCATGAACATTTTCCGGCTCTTTGTTATCTGCTGCTGCTGCTGCTTCGGTTGGCGGTTGGCCTCTTGTAAACTTTTCATATCAAGTTACGTACTTGTTGTTCTCGGAATACTTGCCACACACTTCACACTCTTTAGTTGCCTTTTCTTTTCCAAAGATTTCCCAAGATTCCGAAAGGTCTGAAGCTTTTATTGGACTATTGAACAAGAGACACTGCTGCTGCTGCTGCTGCTGCAGATGTGATTGATGTGCAATTCTGTGGGGTTTATTCCAGTTCAGCCTTTGTGCAGCCGCTTATCAACTGGAATTTTTAATATATGGATGCATCACTCCACATCCAGACTACCAGTTCATGTCCTCCTCTATAGAATCTTCCATAAATAAGTAGTTTCACAAAGCGTTTAGTTATGTGTAACCCTCGGACCCAAAGCAATTGTGATTTATACTCGGGCCACTCATGGGAATTATCAGAATTCAGAAGCGATTTAAAATAGGATTCTCATAACATAATAACAGGGCGACCGAAGAGAGTCATTCTTGCTTGACGTCAGTGGAAATTGAGCCACATTTCTGTGGAGTCCCAGATAAAAAAGCTCCCACCAAGGAGATTGCTTCGTCAAACATGGACTCTCCATTGCATAAGTCGAAAATGAATTCCAACTTTTAGCAGGGAAATTAGCATTCATTAAAAACGCTAACGAGTGGTTCCGAAGTGCTGCCAGGATCCATAAAACTAACTAATCTACTACATAGCTAAATTTCTATATAATTTCTATATAGAGAGTTGAACTCACAGCTCTTCCTCTTTTTGCAAAAAAAAATTATATACGAATCTCGAGCGTGTGTGTGTTTACTTTTTATGGCTTCTCGCATGGGTTTTCGTATTTAATAAACTGATTAGATAAGATAGATGTAGGTGAGCGTGCAGGGTACATGGGGAATTGGACTTGAAAGAGCAACGACAAAGCGATAAGAGGAACCATGGCGAAACCTGTGCGGTTTTACCTGGTCAGAAAATAAAAGCGAGTCCCAGAATCACACGGATCGGGGCTCACCAATTAGTTAAATTAATTGGGGTTAATATATGTATTTATTAGGCCGTAGGTCGCAATGAATTGATTGCTGGAAACAATAAAGATTCGGGTCTGAGTTTGGGCTTGCAGGGGATGGGATGGGATGGGATGGTTAGGTATCTTCACGTACACTCGGTTTCCTGTGATGGCCTTTAAATGGCCGTGTGTAACCATAATAATTGTTTGTCAACTAAAAATGGTAACGGACCCATTAAGGTGCCACAAGCCCAGTCGAGAATCGAGTGAGCGATCTCCCAGACTCAGGTGATAAACGAAGCGATCGACAAAGAGTTCACGCTGGCCCCCTCCCTGGCTGATCTATCCTAAACAGTGTTTACACCAAATATACTCATGCTTTTAGCCACTAGATTCACTCAAGCCACACAAGGTCATTCCACAGCCAATTCGGCAGTTCAATAGTCGGCTGCATTCGGGGCGTCCGAAGTGGCGTATACTTGTTAACTTTGCACGGGCACGTACTTATAGATACGACGAACGACTCCTACTACAGCCGTAGTATCCGCACTTTTTTTGTGTTAGTTGCAATATTCAATCGAGCGACACGTCTGGGAGATATGACGCGCGAATCGATCGCAGAGAGCTGGAGATTACACGTACTCCGGAGTGGCGGCGGCGGCAGCGAAGGCGAAAATGGAAAACCGGATAGACGAACGGCCACACAACCGATCGCTGGCAATGTCGTCGAACAACTGAGTTCAGAGCAGCCTGAAATTCATGAGTTCGTGTATCTGACGGATACCCGAAGAGCGCTCGAAGAGAGCGACTTGCTCGCTATTCTTTCACGCTGTGCCTCTCTGGTCTCCCTTATCAGCTGGCCCCGTCTCTCGATAAGGAGTCACTCCTTCGAGAATGGCAAGTGTCAAGAGAATGCATAGGGGGATTAAAAGATTGTCCGAGATTGGCTCACATTTATCGCAGTTTTTTGCTCTTAACTGAAAAAAGAAAATTAGGACCATGGAAAATGTAAGTTTGCTGTTTATATTTTTTGTGCAGAAAAGTTCAATAAAACCAATTTGAAGAAAAAATATTAATTTGCTAATATTAACTGAATTAGTAATCCTTTATTTCAATTAAAAGAGTCTTTTAATTTTGTTTATTGCTTGTTTCAAAGTAATATTTAATTACTAATTCATTCAATTAATTTATTCTATTAAAGTTGTATTGCTTAAAGTTTAAAGTCTTCTTAACTTTAAGTTTCAGTTCGCAGAATTTCAAGCTTTTTAATTCTCAGAAAACTGATTAAAGGCGTCTGCAAGTGTTTACTTGATCCAAATCCACCCGCGTAATCTCCACCGGGGCTTTGGAACTCCAACATATATCTGACATTAGCCATTAATCAACGGCATTCGGCAGTGCGTGCTGCCCAAAACCGAGGCGTTGTAACGGTAATTAGAGCTAAGACCCCTTTTAGGGGCATGTCCAAAAACTACCACGGGTAAGCAGTGAGTACTGAGTGAGTTCTCAATTAACCGCCACGTTGATGGAGCATTACATTAATTAAAATTACACTGGCCACTGGCTGGCGCTCTTTAAAAGGAATAAAGGTCAAGTGATAAAGGCTGCGACGAGCAAAGGGAAGCGCGCCGAAAAATTATTATTAATAAATATAAGTGTGTGCAGCAGCAGTGCCAATTAGGGACAGATACTTACGTCTCGGCACATGAGCAACATATGTGTTCCTGCCCCGTTTATCCAAAAAAAAAAAACATATATATATCCAACTGGTAGAGAGAACCTCCGGCAGCATTTTGGAGGGAGGGAGGCGTAAGTGCCCCTGAAACGGTAGCAGGTGCGGCCACAGGAGCACTCGAAAAACAATTCAATCTGGCTGGGAAAATGGACCGACTCTCAAGGTCGAAGGGGGCTTCCTCGCGGTGCTGTGCCTCCTCCTCCCTACGACAAAGAATCAAATTCGCCCAGGGAAAGGGGCGATCAAGAATAGCACAGAGGCAGCAGGCGACAAAAGATAATATTGCATTGCGTTTCCATTTCCCGTTTCCGGTCGGGTTTTGCCTGCCAGCTGAGCTGAGTACGGATCGTCCGGATCGTACGGATCGGATCGAAGCGAAGCGTAGGGAGGCGGGAGTGCACGGTTGCTATTTCTGAACAGCACTCATATATTATATCTTATCTGGTGTACGGCGTCTGCAGCAGCGAATCATGAGGGTGAGGGCGAGCTGAAGTGACAAAAACAAATATAACGAGCTCCAATAACAATGAGGTGACAAGCTAGAACTGTTCTCAAATCAAATATGTTTTATTAAATGTAATTGCTGTTGCTAACAATTATTTTATAATTTCAATACTATTTACAGCTAAAATAATTATGATTTCATTACTTTATTTAACAGAAACAAGAATGGAAACTAACTTCGAGAAGCCGGAAATTCCATACCCTTGCAGTTTCTATCCAACATGTCTAGAAGACTCTCTGTATATGCTGATCAATAATATTCAGATTAAAATTATAATACCCAGCAAGGATATAAAAATAGTTCGTCTTATGGCCCACATTTTAGATTTTCGAATGAATATCGATCTAACCTGTTTTCTTAAGGTTAATAAATTTAAAATTGTACAAACAGGAAGTTCTTAAGTTTTATGCTACTACTACTTTTTAAATTTAACGAATTTCAAACGACATTTTTTTTGTTTGTTTGTTAAAAAACGAACACACCACCACCTTTCCTGACCTCAGCAACCCCAAATACTTATTTTATCTTTTAATTTTAATGCAGAATCTAGAATTTCCTTTTTTAATTAGAAAAGTAATCGATTAATTTAAAAATATTCGATTACTGGTCTATCGAACCCTTCATAGAAATCGATGTATCGATATTTCGATTTTATGGCATCTTTAATTAGAGTTGTGAAATATATAAATAATATTTTTGTAAAAAAAAGTAACCTTAGGTCTTTCCGTCTTTTGAGTCAAAGCCCTGGCAGCCAAAAATAATATTTTAAAATATAACAAGTTTAATTCTCGAATTTGCCTAATATCGATACCGCTCTTGGTAGATTTCCAACACTATCTGCAATTTGTGTATAAAAAACAACGAAAATGCCCGAAAGCGACGTGACTAAAATGAAGGTACGTGATTTATCTTAAAGGTTCCACTGTGTGTGACTTGGAGTACCTTCCCTAGGTGGCGGACCTGAAACGCGAGCTGAAGCTCCGCGGCCTCACCGTGAACGGCAACAAGACGGAGCTCCAGGACCGCTTGCAGACGGCGCTACTGGAGGGAGACATTTCCCTGGAGGACTCGGCCATAGCTGATGCCATTGACGACGACGATGTGTCTCTAACCGATGAAGATGAGCACAAGTTGCTGGGCGTCGAGCATGACGACGTCGAAGATGAGCTGCTCAAGAGTCCAGTCAGCACTCCCACCACCGTCTCCGTGCCCGATTTACTGGCGGAGAAGGAGGAGACGTCGAGCACAGCCCCGGTCGTAACAGCTGCTTCGCCGGCAAAGAAAATTGTGCTCAAGCGAAACAACTCCCTGACGGTCACAGGCCCTGCCACAAGCTCGGGCACAACGACTTCCAAAGAGAACGAAGCCCCCGCCGCAACTACTGGCAATGAGACTACTGGAGAGACCCCGATCAAGAAGCACAAGCCCATTGTGGTGGGACCAAGGACCGAAGGCGACAAGCCAGCTGTGGACAAGAAACTCAGTGAGTTGACCGCCCAAGAGCGATTGGAGCTGCGGGCCAAGAAGTTCGGCATCACGCCAACCCCAGCCGCTGCAGCAGCTTCGCCGGCAGCGTCAGTCAACAAATCCTCGAGCGCCTCCATAACGGCCAACAAGGGCAACAAGGAGACAGACGAGCAGCAGAAGGAGGCTCTCAAACGTCGCGCCGAACGCTTCGGATGCGTAGTTGCCGACAAATCCCCCAAGACTGCGGCCGACGAGCGGTTGCAAAAGCGGAAGGAGCGATTCGGAGCTCCAGCTGGAGCTCAGGCCGCATCAACGACGCCTGGCACAACGGAATCAAAGGACGTCTGGTCGGAGAAGGCACGCGCACGCTTGGAAAGATTCAAAACCACACCGGCTGCAGCTGAGACCACCAAATAGAATCACCAGAAATTAATTTTGTAGGCAAGCAGAATCACAATTGTAACTATTTCTATCGTTAATGGACGAGCTATCAATCATTCAATCATGTATCTAACCCCAAAGCCACCAATGCTTGTAGCAATTAAGCAAATCTTTAATAAACCTACATTTCAATACTACCCCTTTCCTTTTTTTGGGATTTACATGATTTTATTGACTTTAATTCAATGACTTAAAAAATAATTCGATTTTCGTCTTCAAATGTTGATGGGTCTTCTTGGTCTTGGTTTTGTTGTTGTTGCTTTTGGAACGTCAATAATCATAATATTAGCTTGTATAATAATATGCGTATGTTTATATAAAAGTTACACAGTAAATGTGGGTTTGTCGTGGATGCCAGCGTGAAATAAGGAAAATCTATTTGTGGCTCATCTGAGGCTTCTCCGACAACCGATGAATGAATTTTTTGGAACAATGGATTTTGGATTGACTTAAAAGTAAGTTACTTTAATGTTGCGACCATCCAGACGGGATCCATCCATTAACGCTGCAAAGAAAGCCAGAGATTAGTATGTTTGAGCACTGGAATCACAGCTGTAACTCACCTATGGCCAGTTCGGCATCACGCTCCTTAAAGAAGCGCACAACGCCCACATCGTTTCCACGGATTTCGGCAAACTTGACGTCGCCAATTTCACGGAACTTGTCGCGCAACGTCTGCCAGGTGCAGCTCATGGGAACGTTCTTGATGATAATGGTGTCCGACTTGCGAGCGCCGCCTCCAACATTGTTGGAGCCCACATTCGAGTTGCCCACATTGTTGCCGCCTCCATAGATATCCAGTTGATTTACCGAGTTGTAGTCATTGCTGTCCTGTCCGCCTCCTCCATTGCCACCGCCCACACCGGAGCTACTGTAGGCATTGTATCCCACATTGCCGCCAGAGACTCCGCCTCCACCACTGTAGTTGCCGCCCGAGCTGTAGTTATTGCCGCCTCCAGTCCCGCCGCTGCTGTAGTTATTGGACAGCCCAACGTTGCTGCTGGCCAGGGCATCGTCATTGCCACCAGAGTTGCCAAGATTTAGGCCAAGGTTGCTCAGCGACGAGGTGAGCAAGGGGTTGCTTAAACCGGCTCCCTGGCTGCCCAGGTTGCCGACGACAGCGGCCAGCAGGCTGGGATTTAGATTGTTCAAGTTCAAGCCACCGGCACCAGAGTTATTGCCCAGACTGGGCTTCTGCACCGGAGCCACGGGAGATGGCTGAACCGCTGAATTATTGCCGAACATCACACCGGTGAGGTTGTTCAACAGATTGGTAGCGTTGCTAACGGCGCTGCCGCCTCCGCCGCCAGAAGCCACTGCTCCCAGCTGACCACCTTGCTGGACACCGCCGAGCAGCTGGCCCTGGTTCTGACCTCCGTTGGGTAGATTGTGGGCCACATCCTTCAGTGGCTCTCCGTTTGGTCCCAGGCCGATGCCCACACCACCCAGACCTTCGGGAAGCTTCAGTCCCTCGTTCTTGTCGGGAATGCGGTCCAGACGCACGGTCATGCGTCGATCGAAGAGCATCTGGCGATCCAGCATAGATATGGCCTGCACAGCCTCAACGGGATGGTCGTATTCAATCACAGCAAAGCCACGACTATGGCCCTCCTTGTCCAGGGAAAGATCTACGCTTTGCACCTTTCCGGCCAGCTTGAATACCTGCTTGAGCTTCTTGTTATCCACCTTGTAGTCCAGCTGCAGGGAGTTAAAAAGAGTGAATTAGTGGGGATGAAACTCCGATGGCTTTGCCACTGAAATGGTTTCGAGAGGTGGTGACCAGGCTGAATCGTCCCGCTGTCCTTTGCCAAAACCATGTTGCTTGCTAAGCTATGTTTGGCGATTGATGATGAGAATCCCAAAAAGAATCAATCCATCGGCATGAGTAGAAACCGAAAACCATAGCCCAAGATGACGCCGACGTCCTAAAGCTGCAACTGCTTCATATTTATAACCCATTTCCCAGGAGTGGTAGTAGTAGTATTCGCGGATTCAACTGTTGTGGAAAGTGTAAAACGGTAAGGACACTGCAACCAACCAGACACAAACGGGCGAGTCGTCAAACCATCAAAATTCGTTGTTGCCGAAGACGCTTGAGTGGGTATCAAAACCAAGTAAACCAAAGAAAATTAAAACGGATTAAGAGTGCTGATTTTGAATGTCACGCGGAGGAGGTAAGCCAACCCAAATCCGACACGAAGCCACAACATTATTTAGGAAGGATTTAAGGCCTTAACTACGGTCGTTTTTTAAACAATACGAATAAACATGTTTCATTTCTGTAGGCCTCAAAGGTTGGACACACAAACTCTATGGCTAAAGGAACCCAAAGGAAAAGGATTGTTGAGGTTGAGGTCAATATTCCAACCAAGACTAGTAAACAGAGACAGAGAGAAAAAAGAGAGAGCGTCCGAAGGGTGTGATCATCTATCTACCTGGGTTATAAATACGAAACAGAACCCCCATAAAAGTGTAAAACGCAACAACATATTTGTACTTTGGTCCAGTCCAGTTGAATAGTATACATAGGATTATTTGGATTTTTATATAACAATATACTCACATTAGCAACAAAAACCTTATTATGCAAAGGTCCACTTATGCCAAGACTCTCCAAAAACGAAGCGGAAAGCCCATACAAATTGTAATTCGACGAATTATTATAATCATTTGACATCATGTTAAAATTATTACGCCCAGATCTAGAAAAAGAGAATCCAAATTCCAGAGAAACAATAACAAATAGCAGAGGTGAGGTAAGCTTCAGCTACGACGGAGTAGGATGCCAAGAGAGCCGCAGGATCTACAGACATGTTTTACTTTCTGTTCACTTGCTCAGCACAAATCGAGCTTATTTTAAAATCAGTGTAAAGTGAGCTCCAGGTGAGAAGTTTACTACAAAATCGCAGCTATATATATCGTACATAGATTCTCCAGCATCCTAAATATACATATTAGAAATATTCCCTCGACTCTTATCACGCAACAAAAATCCTTTTAATGTATGGATGATCGAAACCTGATCACATTAAAGCTTCAAAGTCGATTAGTTGGATCCACAGTCTGCTTAAAATCCAAAAAACGTAGTTCGCTGGTAAGAGCATTCATAGTCAATAACGCTTATAGTTAAAAATTACTATGGAGAACTGCAAATGTATACTAAAACACCTTTTAAAATATGAAATATGTTTTACAATCTTTTCTTCATCTTAATCATCTCCTAGTCAATAAATCCGCAGCCTAACTACCAATTGATTAGTTTCTTAAATGTTGTCTTCAATAAATCAATCCGTATCTGTAAACTTTTGGAAGAAGAACCGTTTAGCTGCGATCACTAACGCTTATACATAGTTAATTCTATCATGATTTAAAGTTAATCATCTCCTAGAAAATAAATACAAACACTTCGTAGGAAAGTTTGCCGCCTAACTACCAATTGGTTAATTCCTTATATATTGTCTTAAATAAATCATCCGCATCTGTAAACTTTTGGAAGAAGAGCCGCTTAATTTCGATTTCGATAATTTAAAACTGAAACTCGACGTACATGACAATCCAATAAACTAAACGAACTCGGCTCTAAGATGATAATTACATAAACGGCCACTGCAAGCAGATTTTCAATCCTAAAGTCAACTCCTGAATATATTCCTGGCTTACAAAGATACATATATGGTGGATTATTTCGCTTCATTCAAAAGAGCAATCGGTAGATACACATATTAATAAAAAAAACAACTGCCAGTTGAGAAGCTTGTGAAAATTGTATGATACATGCGGCCTACGAACTCTGCTTTCCTGCTCCAACACATCAAAGAAGACACAATAGAGGCGATAAAGCATACGGGTACTCACAATCTGTCATCGTCACGTCGGGAGAATCCACGATCGCGGTCATCCATGTGGTCACGGCCACCGCCACCGCCACCATTGCCGCCTCCACCACCACCGCCGCCGCCACCATTTCCTCCGCCGCCGGCGCCATCACGCACAATCCGGCCATACTGATCACGCTGCTCGCCATGATCCTCCTTTACGACCAGTTCACGGCCATTGACCTCGTAGCGGTTCATCTTTTCCATGGCCTTTTGCACATTCTCCGGATCCTTGAACTCAACAATGCCGCAGCCGCGCGCCTTGCCGCTTTCGTCGTGGAACAGCTGCACATACTCGATGGAGCCGACGATGCGGCGGAATAGATCCTTCAGGTCTTGCCATCGGTAATCGTACGGAATGTTTGAGATGTACACCCGACAGTTGCGGCGCTCGCGGCTCCGGTCACGAATATTGTTGTTGCCGCCGCCGCCTCCCCCTCCACCGCCACCGTTGCCACCCAGGTTTCCACCGGCGTTTCCATTGCCGTCGGCGTCTGAGAATCGAGAGCCACGCGCCCCACGCCCACGTCGATCGCGCTCCTTCTCACGGTTCTCCACAGCGATGCCCGCATCCATGTTCATGGTTCTCTGAAACGGAATCGAATGCAAATGCACCGGAAATCCATGTAGAACGCACACAATTTTTCTGTAGCGGCGTCGCGAAAACAAGATGGCGGCCGCATCCACAGTTTTTTTGTTTTCGTACACCTTTGCCGGCTTTACTCACCTCTTTGCTGATTAGCTTAGTTGACCGCGTTTCAGCTCTTTGCAACTATATTATAATTATGCAATACAGCTGTTTATAAGTATTACAATTTCGGAGATCAATAGAACGCAGTAGAATTTTTGCAAAGCTGTTGCCAGTGTGGCCAGATGACGTTTGGCTTTCCCCTAAAAAATCTCACAGCCCAGACAACGTCCGCTTTCGTGGCTTCTGGGCACACTAAAACACTGAAACAAATAATCGTTTGGCTAAAAAGAAAATACTATTTTACATTTTTAGAATATTTAAATAACATTTCTGTGGGAATATTTACCCTGGTTTATTAGATGTAAAACATATATTAAATTCAAATATATTTTTTTATATTTTAATTTCCATAACTCTCTGAAATTGAATAGGGAATACAAATTGTCATAAATAATAATTTAACCGCCATAAGTTTGATATCGTTTAATTAATGGAAATCAATTGGATTTAAAGATATTATATTAGAGTTAAGTTGAAAAACAATATTAAAAGATAGTTGGTAAATAGTACACACAATCGATTTATTTCGTTCCTTTTTGTATGGCAAAAATTAATACAAAAAATTAAATATTAAATGTATGTATGTATGTATGTATAAAAAGCTTAAAGCAAACTATATAATGTAAATTTAATTGGCTGCTTGTTTTCTCTCCGATGGATCTGTCAGTATGGTAAATTGAAAGAAAGGCCTATCTCAAAAACTCATACGAATTACAATTTCTGCATCTTAGCACCACAAAATTGTGTTTAACCGAATATAAATCAGATTTGTTTGTGCGACAATCGCGGTGAGCTTATCGGTTGAGTTTGTTTGTTCTTTTCTATGATGAGTACTAATGGAATTCTGCTCGTGCGTGCGTGTGTGCAGGAAGAGAACGAGCCGACGACTCGTTAGAAGTTGTAGCTTAGAACCAACCAATGGTGATAAGGGGGGTCGGGATGAAAATTTATCTGTTTACATTCGTATATCTCGGGTTTAAGCACGGATTATCTTGCAAAGTACAAACAACAATGGATCGAGTTTAGGGCTGGTTTGAAAACAAATGGTTATAGCAGCTGAACCAAGGCAGTTACAACAGTATTCATAGTTTATATGTAGAGGTACATATTAATTTTCGATTTGCTTCGTTCGTTTTTGTTTGTTTGTTATTGTTAATACTCTTAAAAGGGCGCCACGCAACCTTTCAAACGACACAAAACACACACATTCACAAAATCATTTCGACGTACATAAAACTCTAGTTACTTAAATTAATTACAATTTCTTTCTTTTTATCTGACAATTGCACCGACTAACACGCTCCCACATCTGTGTGCTCGTGTGTGTGTGTGTGTGAGTTCGCTTTGTAAGTGTGCGTGGAGCAGAGAGTCCAAAATGGGCGAACATTTCGATCCCGAGACGATTCACGATCCGCGATCCGATCCGCCGCCACACATACAGACAAACAGGCGACATTTGAGGAAATAAAAAGTTAATAAACCAATGCAAGGCCGTTTACAGCATTTTACATTTAAATCTACGATTCGGCTTGTTCATTTTGCGGCCCCTCCGTCCCTTGTTGTCCTTGTCTTTGCGGATCTCACGCACCAGTGTGTAAAATGCATCGTCCACGCCCATGCGCGTCTTCGCGGATGTTTCAATGTATGGAATGCCGTATTGTTTGGCCACCTTGGAAGAAAAAATAACAAAATTAAAGATGAACTGACTGGATAACTTAACAAAAAAATATATAAATCGAAAACGGAATGATATACCCACTGTGCAGGGCATGTGTCATTCCTCTACTCACCTCTCTTGCCTGCTCGTTGTTTACGTTCCACGAGGCCAGATCACATTTGTTGCCCACCAGCACCATGGGCACCTCCTCTGCGTCCTTAACCCGCTTGATCTGCTCGCGATAGGTGCCAATGTCCTCGAAAGACTTTGCACTGTTCACGGCAAAGACCAGCAAGAAGCCCTCACCGGTGCGCATATACTGATCCCGCATGGCGGAATATTCCTCTTGGCCGGCGGTGTCCAGGATATCTAGCAGGCAAGTCTCCCCATCTACATGGGCAAGCAGAGTCAAGAATTTTGCATATTTTAACGCTCAAGCGCTGAACTCACCTATAACCACTTGCTTGCGGTAGGAGTCCTCGATTGTGGGGTCGTACTCGTCCACGAAATGGTTCTGGATTAGCTGGATGGTTAGTGCCGATTTGCCCACGCCGCCGGCACCAACCACGACCAGTTTGTATTCCGTCATTTGGCGTTTGTTTTCGATTGGCCGTACTCGCAGTCACAGTCGCAGTCTCTCTCGCGATCGAAGTTTCTTGCCTGTATGAGCCCGCAGCTGCAGTCCCTCTCCCTGTCCGTGCCTTTATCAATATATGGGTGTGTGTGTGTGTGTGAGTTGGGCTGCAAGTAGAGTAAATTATTAATTAAGATTGATTAAAATAAATTAAACGCATAATTAGGCACGAATTAATGCACTGAGTCACTTCGGATGGTGCTCACTCACACACGCGCACGCACGCACACAGACCACAAAGAGATCAATGACTCAAAGTGCTGCAGGCCCCAGGCCCTGCTGTATGCATATTAATTCTTCCTGTCTCTCGCGCACAGTTTTCCACGATTTAGTTATTGATCGACTTTATTGCAATTATGAATTTAGAGGCATTTAGCCGCTCCCAGCATTGCTTCTAGTGTTTTTCTTTTTTTCTTTTCGTCTGCCGGGGCTGCACAGATGCGGACCTTCTTTGTTGCTGCCTTTTCGGCTAGCTCCTCCTTGTTTTTCCGCTCCTCTTTCCCTCTAGCTGCACGCCGCAGTTGCTGGGCACTTTTCACTTTCGCGATTATCAGTTCGACAGGTGCAACGGCGTACAAGTGCACGACTCGTAATTACTGCACTGTAATTGCAATAACAATTTGCGGAGGAAAACAATAAATTCGTATCTAAATTTCTGCAGCTGCTTCCTCTTCTACTTTGTCGCCATTTTGCTTTGGCCAGTGATGCCAGATGCTAATTTGGCTGTCTGCCTAAAAAATCCCAAAATCTTAAATTTCCCCCAAGAACGGACGATCTGGTACTTTTGGTCACTCGTGCACAAAAAGTCTGGCAACACACCAGTAAGAAAATACTATTTAATTTTTAATACTAATAATATAAAATACTGTTCAACAGCATGGACAAATTGAAATTTAACAACTTGGTAAATAAAAACGTTTTATTTGATAATTGGCTGCTAAATCATAAATATTCCAACAGGTGATATCCAACAAGAAGCTGATCCAGAAGGCACGTGCCCAGACCATCGCCAAACTCGTCCAAAAGTTGAGAAAGTCAAAAGATGGGCTGGCCAAGAATCCCGACAGCGAAAAGGAGAAGATTCGACTGCGGAAGAACAGCGAGTGCTTGGCCCAGCTAAAAACATTAAAATGCTTGGACATCGTTCGGCAGTCTCTGCTCCAGGAAGGCACTAATCCCAATACAGTGATTGCCTGCGAACGCTCCACACCGGATGAACTAGGCATCGCCATGCTGCGGCTGAACAAAATCATGCACGGATTGGTAGACACGTTTGTGGGGGCTCTGAAGCTGACCACCGACAAGGAGGCCAAGTGGCGGGAGGAGATATTGGAGACCAGCAAGCGGCGGTTTAAGATCGAACGCACAGAGGAGAAAAAGAGGAAACGTAAGGAGCTGAAGGACCAAAAGGCTCAGACAAGGAATCGATTGGAGTGGTTGGAACAGAATAAAGTGGTCGGAGCTGAGGGCACGGAGGGGGATACTAAAGAAGCTCCCGAATCTGGCCAGGTGAAAACGGAGCAGGAGAACCAATCTGCAATCCAACCAGACAAGCAGCAAGAACAAGTTGGTAAAAAGGATAGGCCGACGCCAGCTACAAAGCCAGAGAAACCGCAACCCAAAAAGAAAAACCAAAAGGAGCCCAGACCTCTTACCAAAACAGTAAAACCTCAACGACTTCCACAAAAAGAATCTGTGAATGAAAGCAAAGAAAACCAGCAAAACTTTCAGGAGAAACAAACTCTGCGGGAAATCAAGCCAAAGGAAAGAAAGCAAAAGCCTAGTGAGGTCAAAGAAAAGAAACCAAAATCGCGACCAGAAAGAAAGCAAAGCATTGAAGAAGATTCAAAACCAGACAAAGATCGTCCCACACACGTTGTTGATCCATTTTTCATTACTGAATCTGGGCAACCATATTTGTCCACCGCTGTGGTTCTTTCGGAGGACAACGAGAGCGAGGCTGAGGAGGAGCAGAGGCCGCCACCTGTCAAACGGCACCGAAGCGACGACCAACGTGCTAGTAATTACCGGGAAAGGCCCGAGAGACAGCCAGGATTCGGCACAAAAAAACCACACGATGATCGCCATCCCTCCTGGGTAGCCAAGCAGCAACAGAAACCCGTTATAGGCGACTTCAGGGGTAAAAAGATCACCTTCAGTGAGGATGGGAGGGCAGCAGAGATTAGGCCTCCTAAGATTAATCCTGCTCCCTCGGCTGCCGCTCCTGCATCGACGGAAGGCATGCACCCCTCTTGGGTGGCCAAGCAGAAGTGGAAGCCCAAAATCGCAGATTTCCAGGGTACCAAGATTAAGTTTGACGAAGATTAGCAATAAACAAGTTGATAATATTTTGATTGTTTAATTACTAAATAACTGCAATGTTTTCGACCTAAACGTCCACCTTGGGCACATAGTGACCCCGTGCCTTATCCTCGTTTCGCAGCTTGTCCACATTGACGTCGGGGAACTTGCGCCGCAGAACATCCAGGTCAAAGTTGGGATTGCGGCGCAGAATCATCATTACCTCGTTGCGAGAACGGCTGTAAAATAGGGTAATTTAAGATGGGAACTGCGGCAACGTCTTAAAAGAACTCACTTCTTGGCCTTGCGCTTGGCGTTGTATAGCTGCTCCCTGTACTTCAGCAGGAATCTGTTCACGGCCCTGCCGCCAAAGCCAATGTTGCGGGATTTGATCCATTTGAGGTTCATGAAGGGCGGCAGAACGTGTTCGCACATTTTATAGTTGACCTGCAGACCAAAGGCATTCTTTACCGCCTTCTGTGGACGTTCTCCTGTCTCTCCTGTCTCCAGTAGGTGATACGCCTTGTTGCGCTCTCGGACTACCGTCTCTAGGTTCTCCATTGAAATCTTCACCTGTGGTTAGGGGTTATAAATGGCTTCGAATTCTACTAATCCGTTTGTTACCTTGTCGATGCGCTCGGGATTGGGAAAGATTTCCATTTTGTCGTTGCACTCGTGCTCCATGGTCATCAGCATGTTGCGCTCCTTCAGGAGTACGAACCAGAGCTGGTGAAGCTCCTTGTTGGACTTGATGCGCAGCTCATCTGTCCGCCAGGCGCGGCCCACCTTCACCTCGTTCTCGCTCCAGTGCTTCTTGTCATCGAAGAACTCCATGAGATCTCGGCGAGCGGGTGAAGTGTGCAGTTGAGCATGCGGCGTCTGCAGAGCGGCCGCACTTATTATATAAAAACAAAGTGGTAATTGAGTCAAAATTCTGAGTGAAGGTCGTGTTTATTCGAGGGCACTCACCTCCAGGCTTGCCATTGCTGCTTCGGAGCTGTCAGAAAGCCTTTCACCGTCGCTGCTCGCACAGTTTTCGCCAAATTAAAACATTTTATTAACGTCGAAGACATTTTACCAACAGCTGCGCGACGAAACAGTGTGGCCAGGTGGGATAAAAGATAAAACGAATGAATATAAAAAGCGCGGAGGTACTTCAGTTTGGTATTTTGTTTTCAGTATTTCAGCGTTTTTTAATTGATGTTTGCCAACACTGTTGGTGGTGTATTCTGAACGTCCGGTCGCGGTCACACAGTTCTGGCAAGTTGCTAATGAAAAATCGAATTTTTCTTAACCGAAATACACGGGCCGCGTATTATTAAAGTCAACATTCGAGGCAGTTGCACAACATGCAATAAGAAAATGTAAGTGGCCACTCCCACAAAAGTCCTACGACTGGCTGGTAAAGAGCTCGCTTGTTTGTTCTACCCTCTTGGTATGCAGGAACGCCAAGTTTTCTATGTGGGTGTGAGCGCGAGTGTGTGTGTGCATGTGATGGTGTTTGTAGCATTCAGTACACAAATTTAAATTGATAAAACTCGACAAAGGCAGTAGTGGTTCTAAATTGCATCTAGTGCATTTTCTGCCTTGCCAAGTGCTTATTAATTGTGCATTTATCACAGCAAATTCCCGCAATTTGCACCTCTCCACGAGAGGGCAAAAACAGATTCATTGAACGAAAAGAACAGAGGGGGGAAAACAAATCTAGAGCGATGTAGTAATAGGACAGTGTTGCCGAGCTGCTTGCTGCATCCGAAAGCCAGCAGCAGGCCATGATTTATCTGTCGGCGTTATCAGAGTGTTTGAGCGTTGCTCAAAAGAAGTATTTACTCGGGCGTTGCGCTGCTTATTGGAACTTATATAAAATGCAGGCCTTCATTAAATTAAAAGGTCACAGAGAACGAGAGAGCAAGTGAATTGATTGATCAATTTGGCGGAGGGGAGGAGGAGTCGGTTGTGTAGGGTTTTCGTCCAGCTCTTCTGCCGCCTTTCGTGTTTTTCTCATTTCTCTCTCGCCGCATTTCGTAAGACTTCAGCGGTGAACGCCCAAAAACACAAACAAGTCGTTATGTTTGTAAGCCTGTCCGCCATCCGTGTGCTTCGTTGTTGTTCGTTCTTCTGCTTTTTTTAGTGGTAATGGTGGCGGTGGCTACCAGGGGTTAATTTCTAGGTGTCGCCTCAATTATTTGGCTTCTGCATTGTCCGCTGTTTTGCGTATGGATCCATGCCGGATAGACGGAAACTTGGCGACACTTGTTGCCCCTGTTAAGCTATGGGTCTTGAAACTTGGGATTAACAGATCTGTTAAACTGCAAAATGCACTGCACAAAAGGGTATTTTGTATCACTTAACTTTATTTTCAATGATTTGATCAGGTTTGAATTTGAAAAGTTATTACTTAATATTTTTTTTATTGCATTTCGTACTTATCCCTCCATTTTCAGTTTTAGGCAGCCTTTTCCTATTGTTATTTTTTCTCTTACTGACTTAATTATCGCGCTCTTCATAGAAATAGCAACCAATATCTGAATATTAGGCCCTAACAACCTATACAGCAGATCAAACAGTCTCAGGGAGTATATCATAGCCGGGACCGACCTTATCAAAGCACACTATCACTTAGTTCGCAACGCCCACATTATGACGATATTGTGTGGAATTTTTTCGTACAAATTATGTTTATCTTTAAGTTTGCCACAGTTGAGGTCTTAATATTATAGTAATCGTTCAAGCAAACATTTTTTTCCAGCCAGTTTGGCTGTTTTCCTGATTTGTGAGTAAAACTCTTATAATAACTATGACTAATAGTTGTTCTAATAAAAAGTACATTATAAAATGACGAAGTTAACGTTACTTTAGTTAGCTTACATAATTTCTTATCTAAATTGAGCTCACTGGCCTCTGAATAAAAGTTTTAAAATTAAAATTTCTCAATCAAATTACATACAAATGGGCTTCTAAGAGCCCATATTAAACAATTATTTTTGCTTAGTACGTTATTATTAATTTAAGTTAGCATTACTTAACTTTAACCTAGATATAAGCTTTCGCTGTGTGCCTGGTAATGTGGAGGCAGTGAGTAGTTGTGCTGTATTCTCTTGAAGCTCTGCTCCATTCATTAAAATGTGCGTGTGAATTGAAGAAGAAAGCCAACGAAAGTTGTTCGCCACATTACCTGTCGAGTTGTTGCAACACCGACCGCGTTGTAATCGTGCAATTAAATCCAATCTAATCGCGGACGGAATTACGAGATCAGATAATTAATCGAACTGAACAGGAGCAGAGCATGGAGCAGCCACAGCCACCTCCTCACGGGAAACATTACCAGGGCGGCAGTTGAAGTTGAATCTTCACAATAAACCTCATCTCCAACATCTTCCTCTCTTTTATCCTTTCTCGTTTCCGAAGACCGGAGGAGAGTCGTATAAAATGTCACAAAAGGAATTGGCGGCACTGGTTGCCTCTCGCACCAGCCGCAAGCGAACCGTTCCCTCGACCCCTCGTTCGGAACCGAAGTCCATCATAGAGATACACATATCAAATGATTCGTCATCTTCGTCGTCATCGACCGCCAAGAGGGCTTGCCGAGGCATGGAGATCAAGGTGGAGAGGCAGGAACTGGAGCAAGAACCGGAGATTCAAGGCCCAGCGCCACCGCTGACTGAAGAGGAGCAGCAGCGGCACAACGAGTACCGAAGCAGCTGCTCGATATTTCTGCAGGACCTGCCCTGCTTCAAGCTGCAACAGGCACAGCAGATACCCAAGTGCCGGGAGTGCCGAAGGCGTAACGGTGCCGAGGGCGAAGGCAGTACTGGCAACGATGTTTACTGCCGGTTCTATGAGTTTCGGCGCCTCCAGTATAATGATAAAGGGGACTTGAGCGTGGCGGGATTCCCGAATCCGTATAGCGAGCCCACACCGGAGGACTATGCCATTTGGCAGCCGGATGGAAAAACTGCGCCGACCAGCGGCTTCATGGACATACAGGTTTGCAGATATATCCTGCTTCATGCCGGCGACCAGTTCTGTTATTTGTGGCGTCAGGAGGCGGAGGCCCTTCGGCTGCACGAGAATCCCGACGGCACCATTGCCTGGAAGAAGGCCGTGCAGGGTATCCGGGAGATTTGCGACGTGTGTGACACCACGCTGTTCAACTACCACTGGACATGTCGCAAGTGCGGCTTTGGGGTGTGCCTGGACTGTTTCAAGGATCGCAAGGACGGCAAGCAGCCGCTGCGACGCGCGGAGAATGCTCTCCGGAAGGGATGCGACGAGTACCACTGGCTGCTCTGCACAGATTTCAGTGGTCCGCAAGAGCACGCCGTCACCGAGCTGATGCTGACGCAGATTATAGCTGGGGATGCCCTTAACGTTTTGGGCAGGATGCTGCACGAGGTGCGGACCTTGTGGCAGGTGCCTCAAGTGTGCGGCTGTCTGCTGAGCAAGCAGTCGGTGGACGACGCCCAGCTGGACGAGCTCATCCAGGACATGATCAAAGAGTCGCAGCTAAAGCAGCATACCAGCTTCTCGTCCCTGGCTACCGAACAGAAGCTGCACCAGCAGCAGCGATTGGAGCAGCTGCACGCCAAGAAGCTCGAGTTTGCCCGGGAACGAGGCATTGATTATGTTCCAGGTCGAGTTTGGACCAAGGAGACCCTGGGAAAGGATCCCATCACGACGGCTTTTGACAATTTCAAGCACATTAATTTTTTGAGAAAGGGACTGGCTGGCTTGCGGAGGTTCCTGCCGCCAAGGGCCATGACTCTGGCGCACTCCACTCAGTTGGCACCTGGCGTTCCGCACGAGTGGCTTTGCGATGGCAAGCTGCTGCGACTCACAGATGCCATGCATCCGGATAACCGAGTCCTTTACCAGGAGGTGTGGAAGTGCGGTCAGCCCGTGATGATCTCGGAGGTGGCTCGCTCCCTAAACCTGGACCTGTGGCATCCACAGGCCTTCTGCCGTGACTTTGGCGATAAGCCAAACGATCTCATCAACTGCCTGAATGGCAACCTGGTGCCCAATCAGCCGATGCGACACTTCTGGGAGGGATTCCAGTGCATAACAAAGCGGCTATTAGACGCCAACGGCAAGCCCATGCTGCTGAAGCTTAAGGATTGGCCACCGGGTGATGATTTTGCCGAGATACTGCCCACCAGGTTTGCAGATCTAATGAAGGGACTTCCCATGCCGGAGTACACTTTGAGGACTGGGAATCTGAACATTGCCAGTTGCTTGCCCAAGATGTTTGTGCCTCCCGACCTGGGACCCAAGATGTACAATGCATACGGCTCGGCCTTACATCCGGATAAGGGTACGACCAATCTTCATTTGGACATATCGGATGCAGTCAACATAATGGTTTATGTGGGCATTCCCCAGGACGAGGACAGCAAGCCACAATTGGCAGCCACTCAGAAGGCCATTGCCCTCGGCGGGTGCGATTATATAACCAGAGCTCGTTGCCAAAATCCGGATGTACTGCCAGGAGCTCTATGGCACATTTTCCCGGCCCGGGATGCTGACAAAATAAGGGATCTCCTCAACCGTGTGACCCTGGAGAAGGGATTCCGCCTGGAGCCCGATCACGATCCCATTCACGATCAAAACTGGTATCTAGATGATAAGCTAAGGGCTCGTTTATTTAAGGAGTACGGCGTTGAGGGACACCCCATTGTCCAGTGCTTGGGGGATGCCGTTTTTATACCGGCCGGAGCTCCCCATCAGGTGCAGAATCTGCACAACTGCATCAAGGTGGCCGAGGACTTTGTCTCGCCGGAGAACATAACCCACTGTTACCATCTCACTCACGAGTTCCGGAGACTCTCGCATTCGCACACGAATCACGAGGATAAGCTGCAAATTAAGAACATTATCTACCATGCCATCAAGGACTGCTGCACCATCCTGACTCGGGCACTGGAGGAGCGCATAGATGCGGAAATGGCCAAACTAAAGGCAGACTAGAATTCATCATCTCCACACTTTTTTTATTATTTTTTATTATTATTTAATTTAAAGCGCATAGATGCGGAAACGGCCAAACTTAAGGCAGAATAGAATTTATCATCTCCACACATTATGTATTTTTTATTACTTAATTTAGTTTCTACGTTTTCTTCTAATTCTAAGCATTTAAAATGTCAGAAATTCAGTAATAAACACAATAAACATACAATATGTGGTCTTAATGTGTACAAAGAATATTTTCTAGTGCCGTCTTAGGCTTAGTTCTAAAGGTAGAGGATTTAAGGGTCCATTCTGTTTAGTTGGGCCAAAAAATAGGCCATTTTCAAAAATTTTTTGTGGACAAAGGAAAAGACATAGAAAGTTCAAACTTTGCACGTTTATTTCTCATAG